>QMIH01003790.1:17960-28258 GCA_003987875.1 Clarias batrachus | reverse complement strand
CTGTAACTGCGTTGAATGTTCCAAACGCCATGTATTTGGATTTAAACACAAACTTTTCTTTCTTTTTATTTTTTAACCTTCTAGTTAGAAATGCCTGTAGAATTTGTGAATCCAGACTATAGCAGTTAAATGATCAATTAGTTCACCATTTGTATAGTCATAGACTACTGCAGTGTATTGTRTAAGCGCATGTACAAGTACTGTATTATACACAGTGTTGAGGGACCCTAGAGGAAAGATAGTGTAAGCGTAAGGGAGAGGGAGCATGTGTAGCCTCTGGGGTTGCTTTCTATACAACAGTTAATCTCGGAATGCAAGTACCCTTTTGTAACCCTGCATACTGCTAAGACCGATTATATTAGGCTTCAAGGCACAAGGCTGTATAATAGATTATTTCATTTCATTGCAATGACAATAATGCATCATATACAGTACAAATAATAGTGTCCTCTTCTGATTTTTTTTTTTTTAACCCTACTGCAAAAACACTGTGGGCCTAGAGAGAGGACAAAAGGTATGCATTTTGGAAGGCATACGAAAGAAAGCATTTGTGATTTGGCTTCGGAGCAATAAGCCATTTCCAGACATTGCTAAAGTTGAAGTAAAACAGAGAAACTAAAGTGCTAGGTCATTGTCAAACTCGGAAAAAAAAAAAAGAAAAAAAAAAATCTCCCAGACACTGATGTATAGCTCATGCAGTTCATTTTCATGTGCTTCAAAAAGGGGTTTCCTACAGGGTGCATGAACAATTGTACCTTTGTAAAACTCAGAAGCAAAAAAAAATACCTAAAAAAAATCCTCTCTCTAACAAACCAAGAAGGTTGGGGCATGCATGTTTTTTTTTTCTCTCCTTTTGCTCAGAATTTTCTCACACCAAGCTCTGATTCACTCTCTCTTGATGGTCCCACACAAATGCTCATGATCCCCCTGATGCGTTCACATTGGAAAATATAAGGGGTCGCGGGTGGGCCTGGAGCCTATCCCAGGAGACAGAGCAGGAGGCGGGGGTACACACTGAATGGCGTGCCAATCCATCGCAGGACTCATACACTCATTACGAGGAATTTGGGAACAGCAATTAGCCGAACCTGGATGTCTGAAACAGGAGTACGGAGAGGAAATCCACCAAGCATGGGGAGAACATGCAACTTCCACGCACACAGACACCAAGGCTGTATTTTATCGAACCCTCGACCCTGAAAGTGCATGGCGACAGTGCTAAACACTATGCCATCATTCATTACCATCATTCCTTCCATGGCCAGTATATAATCATTGAAAATTTTTGGTGTTTGGTTCATCTCAAGGATCCTTCATCAGATTTCAGATCCACATTTCTGCAAAGCTGCTTCTTGAGGTAAGAAAGGTGAAAACATCCTACAAATAAAAATGACAATGGAAACCGAGCTCCTGAAGGACATGAGTTGCGAGGTCTCGGCTAATGAAACAATGATTTCAGCTCAGCCAGATCTGGCTGACAAGTTGTTAAATCTCCTAGAAAGCAGCAGTGTGTGCTAGTGACAGGGCTTGAGTTACTGTATGTGTGAAAAGTGAAGCTTATTACACCCCATTTGCTCTTGCACACATACAGTACRTGCTAATGCAAGTATGCCRATGAAATATGTTATACTGGAGGTMWTAAGGTCATCTACTGATTGCTGAAAAGTCAGCTGTACCAAATRCATCTCTASAATGCAGTAACGGCATAACACAATGATGTAGCATAGCGCAGGCTATGATRCGTTCAAAAGTTGAACCACCATGTTGCATAGCCGACTGCGTTGGTCAGTTGTTATTTTTAGACATGGAGCTGATGTGGAAAAGTTCTCGCAGGAACAGTATCGTCAAGAGCATTTGCAAAACCCATCAAGCGCCATGATGAAACCGTCACGAGTCTCTCATGAAGACCTTCCCAGGAACGCAAAACCCAAACCCAAAAAAGTCATGTACTGTAGCATTATCAGCCTCAGAAATCACTAATTAACAAACAGAACCTCAGATTAGAGCCGTTATGAAGGCTTTACAGATCATTTTGAGAAGCAGCAGACACATCTCAGTATCAACTGTTCAAATTAGTTTATTGGACACTTTCAGCATTGTGTTTACAATGAAAAGGAAAAACAGTACCAGTTTTGACAGTATCCTGGAACGTGTTCCATAGTACAGTACATACAGTAGTATTTGTAATGTCATACCAGATTGTGTACCATGGTTGAACCATCTACAGTACCTTTATGTGGGGCATGTACTCTATCAGCAAATAAGTACTATGGTACTGTTAAAACTACCATGGTACTGTATACAGTGGTAAACCTGATAAGGGATCCACCATGAAAAATACTTATAACGGTGCAACTCTAAGTTTCAGTTTCTGMTTATTCCTGCTAGTCTGAATGTACTGTATATAACAACCATAAGTTGCTGTCTTGGTTTATGGACAGAATAATGGAGGGCTACTAAAGGGCGTTTTGGACCCTCAGGCTTGTACAATAATAATAAAAAAAACACTACTGTGCATACATGGGCATGATGCAACCAGACAACAAGAAGTGCTAATACTGTATATAGCTAAAACTATATGTAGACCATGAAATTAGAAGGGGTGTCCAAACKTTTGACTTGTGTATTGTGTATACATACATGGTGTGTATATGTGTGTGCGTTTGTGCACGCATGTGGGTAAATTGGATGTGGACATGAACCCCAATGCAACAACCCCTCTAGGGCACAAATAGACCCAGGGCTTTGAGAAGATAGTGACAATATACTGTAATTTTCTAAGTTATCCCATTTAAAAAAAAATTAAGTAAATATTTGAAATCATAATTTAAATACTCAATGCAATAATAGCAGTATATATTTTTGGCCTTAGAGCAATCATCAACAGACAGAAGACCTTGTCCAGAAGCAGAAACACTGCAGTGGAAAGCGGTCCAAAGTCTTGTCAGGATGCTGTACTGTTAGTAGGGGCCAGATGCCACTGGCATCTTGAACGTGTTTGCATGGCACTGCCTCTTAGTCCTTGCTGAGCAACACCATAAGGAGAGGGCCGCAATAACATGGCATGCCCTGTGGGATTTTGGGGAGTGACAGCAGGAAGCAGGGGCATGAGGGTCATGGGGAACATCATCCCGACACTGCCATGCTGTCTGACTACACACACACACACACTCATACACAGATCATGACCTGAATTCCAACGTGCATAATGTGGGGTACATACTGTGCAATGCTCTTATATAGAGGTCACATTTATGAAAACATACATACAGTACCTCTAGCAAAGCACTAGACTCGAGAAGATATCAGTATTTTAGGAGAAATTTTACAGCTCACGGAAATGATAAAATGTCTGATCTGAGCCTMCTTGGGCCTTTTCAAGTGAGACTGTGAGTGTAAGAAGCATACTTAAAGGCACTTTCTTTCCTATATTCATGGACTAGTCTATTTAACTTGGGACAAAACTGATTTTCGAAAGTGAGGCAGAAAAAAAGGAAGGTCACTCGACTTCTATCACTCCAATATCGCTAAACGATGTCCACATGGAGCTCATGTTTAGCACAGCGGCATCGTCATGTTGGAACAGATCATGCTGTGGCTCTCAGTTCTAGTGAAGGGTATTTGTAATAATACAACATACAAAACTATTTTCTGTGCTCCTCATTTCAGGAAGATCCGCAAATGGATGTGACGGTCAGGTGTACACGGAATTKTACTCTGTATACTGTAGTTGTCAGGCCAGAATCAGCAAGGTCGCCACCGCGTACAAACATGATGGAGGCGAACTATAACTCCCAGCAGACACATTCCACATTGTCAGTGTTCTAAACACATATACACACCTGCACCCAATTACACCTGTGCATAAATAGAACTCCGTTAATGAGAGACTTTGAGACATGTACATTCTCGTGAGATAATCCAGATGTTACCAAGCCTTGTTGCTTTGACTCACTAATTGTGTTTGATTTTTTCCATAGTTTGGTGTAGCCATGACTGAGCCTCTGCCTGGTTTGAACAAAATAAAAGACATCTTGGGGACAATTCCATCCTTCTGTACGTTGTACCATTATAATAGCATTGATGCAATAAAGTTATCCTGGATATGATATTTCAATTGAGATTCAATTTAAATCGACCACAGAAATAATGTCGAATGCTTCAGTAGCAATATTCCAAAAGTTTTTCCGAGACTGTCTTTTTTTTTTTCAAGAGAAATTCCCCAAGCCTGACACCTCCTCTGTTTCTTCTGAAACGAAACAAAATGTCAGCAGCAGAACAACGGCAAGGAAAAGTACCCCTTCTAGCAACACACCGTCTTTTCTTTTCTCAATCTTGAAAGACGTACAAGTCTGACATGAACTTGTTTATGCATTTCATTTTTAGGTCCATAAAAAATAACAAATGCTGGCACTTTTCGCGAGTGTGTCCCAAACACAAACTTTTTAAAAGGATCCGACTGTGGTGTTCATCTTTCGCTTCCCGGAATAAGAAAAAATGATTCATCAAGTTCTAGCAAATACTATTACTGACAACAAAGTGCTATGATTATGATTTTAGTTCTGAATGGACTGTTGGGGCAGCCAAATGTTTCAGTCACAACATTAGAAAATGTCTAGGCTGCCTCTCTAGAGCATTTAGGTATTAGAGTTTTAAAACAAAGCCATGGGCTCCTGAGTGGCCCAGACGTAAATGCTCGCTCTAGGTTCCCGGTTATGCTACAGCCGTAGCACAACTGGGAGCCTAGAGAGAGCAGATAGGAATTGGTGTCTTTGGTAAACCAGGGTGGGCATTCACACTCTCATATCAATCATAGTGACACTTGTGAATCATGAGCATCTACAGTCTAAAGCAGATGCAAGCAGACGGGTCCTCCAGGTGTGTTACGCCACCCCTTAACAGTGTAAGTTAAAAAAAATAGATGCGGTTTGTGGCTTCACCTGCACCGGTGGAAGCATGTGTTAGTCTACGCCCTCCTTGAGTTGTAGTCACCTATTACCCCATCGTGATGGGTTGGAATTGGACCAGACAAAACATGTATATATACATACATATATATACATACACACATACACAGTGGAACCTTGGATTGCGAGCATAATTCTTTCCGGAAGCGGGCTCGTATTCCAAAAAACACTCGTAAACCAAATTAAATTTTCCCATAAGAAATAATGAAAATTCTAATTATTCGTTCCATACATAAAAATAATACATAAAAATAATTGATACAATATATAAAGTAAAATTAAAACTAAACAAATTAACCTGCAATTTACCTTTAAAAAATTAATTAATAAATCCAGACAGATTTATTTATGTTTGTTTGTGCGGGATATATACAGTACAACTAAGGACGTTATTAGCCACTTTTCACCATAAATTTAAGGCCTCCTCATAGTTGAACCATTTGAGATATCAAAAATATCTTCAAAATTTTGCATCCTTAAGGTCTTGAGATCATATGGAAAATCCACCAAATTCCATTATGTGCGATTTGCAAACAACCCAAAATAAAACTGACTGCCTGTTGACTTGAGCCCATGACATGCATAATGAAAGTTGTAAATGTGAGCAGGGTTTTACATATATATGTGCCCCTCCTATGTATGTGTATGAGATATGCAGCAAAACCTCCAGTAAAGGCGGGTGCCACGCCCAGGGCCCAGTCACTCAGGAGTCCTATTGGCCACAAATTCCCACCTGTGTGCTGATTTTTATGTCTTTTTAATCATGTTAAGATCTCCAAAATGCCCTGGATGGATACTATGTTGTCATAGTAGGGCCCTAAAAAAAACTCTTTAACAAGTACAGTCAACAAGTGTTTATCATCATTATGGCTAAAGGATAGAACGATTCCAAATTCCTGTTAACTCAATTTCTTTTTCTGTATTTTCTAACCAGACTCTGTGATGCCACTAAGTCAATAGTGTCAGCACAGCTGGATGTGTTTGCCCATCTTAGTGTTTGTTTGCCTGGTATCAGACTATTGATTAAGTCTAATAAGGGCTATAATAGGAGGTTGTGCCAATCTTTAGTGGTTACGCAAAGTCACTAAACCGACAACTCGGTTTTAGACACACATCCACACACTTCTTCTCCCTCCAGACACACGCAGAGTGCATGATTACATGTGTGTTAGCGTGCGTTTGAAAATAGAACCCGGCAATCAATTACCTCTCTAATTTGTATGCAAATTAAGCAGGTTATTACTTTTTGTTAATATTAAAATATTTCCATGTCGGATGTGATTAATGCCGTAAACCCACACACCCACCGTGCTTCCCCTCCCTCCGCTTGATCTCAGATGGCATTCTCTATATGGCATGAGGAGCTGGCATGCAGATAGACCCAATCACACAGGTGGCTTGGCTCATTCGATTTCCCACAATTACTCGTTTCTGTTTGATTTGGAGAGCACTGCTTCCGGGCAGCGAGACGCCAAAGCGTTAATTTAAGATTTGCTCAGAAATCGCTGCCTTTCTCCGGCTATCATCATGTTACAGTCTCCTTACAGATGTTGTCAGTAGGCGGTTTTGGCCGGTACATTGCACTCCGACAAATGACAACATCTGCTTGTTGACAATAGATTTTGTGGGCAAAGCATGACATTATCATCTAAATTGTCTTAGTTGTTGCAGTTTATTCCAGTTTTATCACAGCTAATCAAGCGTGATCTTTCTGAGCCATTAAATTAAGCTGCAGGTTTAATCCCAGTGGTATACGTAGGAGCTAATTCTGCCATGTCAAGCTTTGTTTACTTTGCAAACAGATGTAACATTGTCATAAACACACACACACACACACACACACACGCAAGCACACACGCACACTAGAATTGGTGAGACAGTACTTTTAAATTCTTGCCAGCACTACTACCACAACCTTCATTGGTTTAAATTGCTCACTTATTTTCATTATTCTCTTCATATAGAGTAGAATGAAATTAAAACCACTTGGCAACTTTAAACGTGCAACCTTTACCAGGTTTGTGTGAAAATTGGTGAAACCTTCAAAAAAAAAAAAAAAAAAAAAAAAACTCCTAACTTTTGTTTTAATTCTGCAATAAATCAAATGTGCCCATTCATGTGCATAGGAAATAAAGGAGGATGACACAGTCGTGTACCGTTTACAGATCCCTGTTTGGATCCCTGTTTGTCACCACACACACACAGCTTGTCTTGTTGAGCGGCTGTCTGTATTGCTTGAATAAAACAGAATATCATGAACCATCACGACTTATCCTGCTACACATTTTACTGGGAAAATTTGGCAACAAACATCTACCTGCCAAAACCCCACAGCACTGGATATCAGTCAGCTGCAGCACGGAAACTCGTGCTCGCATGAACCAGCAGTAATAAACAAGCGAAAGACGACACGGACTGGTTCAGGGTCAATTCGGAACAGCTTAGGAGCAGTCAAAAGGACTCCATGTGTTGTTTAATATGATATAACATTATCAGGTGTGTTGTCTTGCTGAAAGTGCTTCCGGGACTAGTTTTGGCAGGCAGCCGCTCTCTCCTCTTTCCACTCCTGAGAACAAAACAGACCGATGCTAGCAAAACTAATGGGTTAAAATCAACTGCTAATATTTGGTATTTATGAGCATCGATTTAGGTCTATATTAGAAATGTGTTCTCTTCAGTCTCTCTTTTCCGTCTGTTCTTCCTCTTTACTTACTTGGGATTCTGCTGGTGATGGCCTAAAACTCTCTCTCAATACAAGTCACACACAAATTGCATGTGTAATGAATGTTTTGACGTTGTTTAGACAGGACGTTAAGTGTCTCGCAGCAGGACAGCTATTATAGTTATTTACATGAAACATGATAAGATTGGGCATTATTGATGCTTCAATGATCCAAGACAAAGAAAAATAATAATAAAAAAAATAATAATAATAAAAAAGGATAGAATTTCCTCTTTTTTTTTTTTCTTTTTACATTATTTCTGGTGTAACTGCTTCATCCTGGTCATGGTGTTCTAGGAAATACACCATGGATGGCAGGATACGACATCCCGCACATTTTCATTAACAAGTTCATTAACAACTTTGGGGGGTTTAGCTTAGGTGGCTAAAAGCTAAGGATCTCGGTTGTTGGTTTGGGGATCGGAGGAACCGAGTTCAGGCCCCACCGCTGATCCCAAGCCTGGATGAAAAAGGAGAGTTGAGTCAGGAAGGGCATCCAGAGTAAAAACCTGTGCCAAGTTGTTGTGAGGATTGGCGATCAGCTGTGGCGGCCCGTCAACCAGAGCAGCCGAAAGGCTAACGACAACATTAGCACTTTGGGGAAATTTAAAATAAGCAATCAGGAAAACATGCGTAGACACATGTTAATATAGTATGTACAAGGTCAGGGATGCATCATACTGTACATTAACAAATATATCAGGTGAGGATATTTAACGAAGCCAGTTCAGTAGAATTGGCCAAAATGATCCCAGATCTTCAAGTCTTTACAAGGCTCAGTCAGTGTTTTTCAGATCACAGAGGATTTCTAATCCATGAAACTTTTTTTTTTTTTTTTTTTGGTTTTTGGTTTTGAACAAATCAGATAAGCGCTGACTTTCCTTCCCCCGCAGGAAAGCTACAGAACGGGGCTTATAGGGGCAAGGTTTGTCCACAATTAGACTGAGAAAACCAACAGCTTTACTGTCAACAAATTGATCAATAATTTTTAGTTAATTAAGTTTTAGCTTTGCTTTAAAAAAAGACATATAGCTAGGTTTAAGCAACAACTAAAACTTAAACTAAGATTATGTTATTTTCCACATCTTAAATGGGATCTGTTTTGCAACATTTAGATAGATATTTAGCTGGATATCCAATGTCCATGTACAAAAAAAAAAAAAAAAAATCCTGTTTTTACATTGTGGTATTGGCCTGGGCTGCAGCTGTTGCTTTGTGCTTCCTGCTGGTTGACATCCACTTAGTTGCATCACTGCCACCTTTTGGGCTTGATCTCCATCATCTCACTTTACATCTTCTTTACTAGACCTGTTGCCCTTACAAAACCCATAAAATACTTTTTACCTTGTTCTCTTGTACCTTGTCTCCATTCTCTTAAACACTTTCCGCAAATTCTCATTGCTTCAATTAGATTTTTACTATGTGATTTTTACCCTATTGTGACCTCATACAAGAACATCCATTGCCCTGGCTTGTCACTCTTTTCTTGTAGTAAAAGATTTTATCAAGCAAACGAGTGTGGTAATTTTATCAAACACGTTAGAACCATGCCTGCATGCTTCTATAATCACAAAGCTTACTGTTATGCAAATCAGAGATCAAAGACAATTCTTCAATCAGTCACGACRCATAACCAGACTGGTGGAGCATATCACTGTGCACAGCTCATCTCAATTATTTCCCCGTGCATTAGCTTTTCGCAAATGGGAATGTTTGGGAAAAGAATGRCGCTCGAATGGTAGTGTTGGGTGCATTAGGATAAAGCGCACAGAATGATGCACCCAACATGCATAGTGTCCACAGAACAAGTCTCTGGAGGCAGTGTGATGATCTGGGATTGTTTCAGTTGCTCAGGGGTAGGCTCAGCAAAGTTATGTCGCAATAAAATGAAATCAGCTGATGATYTGAATGTACCTGGACCCAAATTGTGAAATGTGGTAAAAGGAATCATTTTCACACTTGCAYCACACAGAACATTGCAAACTATAATCAAACTTACAGCCAATCAAAAAAAAACAAAAAAACAATGCATAGTATACTTTTCAGAAATAATGCATATGTAAATATTGTTATAATATATACACTGTCATCACAAGTCTTACCTTATGCTTTCACGCTTCACTTATTTCGCACATATATTATGAAAGACATAATGGATTGACAGCTGTTGATTTAGCTGGCTGGTTAAAGCCCATCASTGTTGGAAAATGATGAAGAACCATATGATTCAGTCAACTATAACAGATGTTTGTCAAGTTATTTCTATATTTAAAGGTGACTTTAACAAGATAAAACTTAGTTTGTCTGATGACAACACATTGTAGGAATTTAACAAGTGCCAGGATTAGAGCTCTTTATAAATGAGTATATTCAGTCCTCTCTGAGTCTCTGAATCACYGTTGCTTTCAGAGCTGAAATTCTTTTGCTGGTTACTATGATAATTCTGTATAAACCAAAAAAAAAAAAAGATTTAAACATTTGTCCTTGAGATATCTTGACGGCTGACGGATTAACAGACGAAAAATGCCTCTAACATGAAATTAAATCTTGTGTAGCACTGGCTTTATTATAGCATGGACCAATTTTATGATTTCCCCCCAAAACACACA
>QMIH01003790.1:0-10871 GCA_003987875.1 Clarias batrachus | reverse complement strand
AAAACTCAAGGGATTGGGAATAAACACCTATGCAGCCTTATGGAAAAGACTAATCTAAGGCTAATCGGAAAGAAAGGTTTAAATTGGTTAATGAGAATAAATAATGGGTTGGAAAGACGTAAATGTGGTCTGACGAGTCCAGATTTACACTATTCCAGAATGATGGGCACATCAGGGTAAGAAGAGAGGGGGATGAGGTGATGCACACATCATGCCTAATGTCCACTGTACAAGTCTGTGGAAGGCAGTGTTATGATCTGGTGTTGCATCAGTTGGTCAGGTTTAGGTTCAGCAAAGTTATGTGCCTAGAAAATCAGGTTCGTGGAATACCTGAAAATACTGATTTTTTTTTCATCAATGGATTTTTTTTATCCTGATGGCACGGGCATATTCCAAGATGATGATGATGATAGGATTCTTTAGGCTGAAATTGTAAAAAAGAGTGGTTCTGGGAGCAGGAGACATCACACAGAGGCCAGACCTTCACCCCACTGAGAATCTTTGGAATGTGCTGGAGAAAACTTTACACAGCAGTTCGACTCTGCCTTCATCAATTAAAGATCTTGGAGGGAATGGATGGAAAGAAATGTACGTTTATCAAAATGACACCATGGCCATGAGCAAAGCAAAAGGTGTAAAAACGCAAGAACAAATATTAGTGTGGCCAACTTTTTTCTATTGGCATGGCATTGTATATCGGGGCGTCCCCTTGGTGTCGACTGATGTATCTTAGCGTGCTGTGTTGAATATATGCTGTAGTGTGCATTCAGGTTCCTACTGTAACTAATTGGAGTGCGGACTTTCAAGTCGTTGACTTCCTCCGACACATCCAGTGTGGAAGAGAAGTAATCAGTTATGGAGTACAGACGGATGCAAGTGCAGGTTGATTCCACTTTAATAAAAGATAAGTCAAGGCAAACAATATCCGTAGAATAATCCAGTTCAAGGTCGAAAAACAGGCAAGAGTCGAGAAATCGGCGAACCATATAAAACAGGACTAGAACAAACTCGGAGAACAAAACARGGTAAGAGCGACACAGAGCATTACTTTACAATTAGGTGAGTGACCTGAATGTCCTTAACTGTTGCATGTGTGTGGGTGGAGTGATGATGTTTAAGTGAGGCTCATCAGTAATGCTTGAATTTGAAGTGGGTGAGTTGGTAAGTGTAGTTCTCGGTGTGCTTTCTTGTAGGCGTTTGTTTATGTGTATTCCTAACAAGTGTCCCAAAAGTCTCACATTCTCTACATGATTGCAATTTCTTTGTAAACACRCACACGCACGCACGCGCACACACTAAATCCGATGCAGAAAATGCAAGAACAAATTATAAGCTTTCCCCTAACTTATACAATTTACAATATAATGTCTTGCTAMAAAWTTTTCTAGAAATACATTTAGTCAGAAATTTAATGGTGGACARTGCATTTTATTTCTATAGTCTGTGAGCACAGGATAATATACCCTGACCTGCAGTACACAGCTCATCTAAGATGTTATGGACTCTTAAAATTGTTTATGGCCCCATTTTGACAGCCAGCGAGTCTTATAGTATATTCTCATAGCATGTTCAGAATAATCAACACATTTTTACACATGTAAAATATATTTTAACGAAATTAGTGTTTAGCACTGTTGCCTTGCACCTCCAGGGTCTGGGTTTGAGTCCTGCCTTGAGTCTGTGTGCATGCTCTCCTCGTACTTGGTGGGTTTCCTCAGGGTACTCCGGTTCCCTTCCATAATCCAAAGAAATGCAGATTAGTCTAATTGGTGTTCCCAAATTGGCCGTAGTATGTGGATGAATGTGTGCATGTGTGTGCCCTATGATGGACTGGCACCATATCCAGGGTCTACCCGGCCCTCATGCAACAAGTCTCCTGGGACAGGCTTTAGTGATGGGTCGTTCATGAGCGATTCGTTCTTTCTGAACAAGCCTTTATGTAACTCGAACGAGTAGAACGAGTCGTCTCAGAGTGATTTGTTCATCTTCTACGGGACGCACATGCGCAAAGCACCGCAAGGCCTCTGTAGGTTATGTACGGTAGGTACAGGAAACAGAAATGAGTAGTTACCTTTGAGTCTTCTAGTCCGAATCGTTCGTTCTTTTGTCATGTGACTCCCATAGACGCTATGCAGTGCAATAGATTCAAAAGAATGAACGACTCGGACTAGAAGACTCATTAGAAGAACCGTTCAATTCTGTTTTCTGTGTAATGCACTGCATAACGTATATGAGAGTGACATGACAAAAAAAAATGAACGACTCGGACCAGAGTATGTCCTTAACTGCATTGTTATATTTTAATTACTGGAACTAGAGTCAACATTTTTGTATGTAGATTTGTAGGGGGGTCAGTTTATTGAAAATATAACATTGGATTTTATTTCTGACCAAAAGAACGAAACAAACTAAAAAAAAAAAAGGATTTGGTCAATTTGATGAACGAGATTCAAAGAACAGAGTCACTAAAATGATCCAAACTYCCCATCACTAATAGGGAAGTCCACCCTATTTACTGTGTTTCCAGTATGGGCAATGTACTGTATATATACCCACCACCCCACCCGCTTCTAATTCATCCTAAAGGTGTTCAGCAGGGATGAAGTCAGGGCTTYTGCGAGCCACTCGAGTTCTTCCACAACAACTTTGGGAAACCATGTCCCTACGGATCCTGCTTTGTGCATACTGTAGGAAAGTGGACCAGTAATTGCTATGGTTAAACCGGCAAGTTTGCTGAGCAGAAGTGCTACATTTAATAATGTGCTGCAAAATTGTTGTACTACTGTTCTCTGCTAATGCTTGCTGACTTGCTCTTTGCGTTTGTTATTTTAAGGGGGATAACATGGGGGCAGAAATCGATCTGCAGTAATGACACCACTTTTGCATATAGTTCATTCAAATAATCAGTCTCCAGAGGGTGAATATTGTTTATTTTACACCTTTTTATTTGAGAGAGAGAGAGAGAAACAGTGTGTGTGGGCGAGAGAGAGAGAGAGAGAAGAAGATATGCATGCTTTTATTTTATTGCAGTAATGACATAATAATGAAATTGTATCTTTAAAACAATTATCATAGTTCTTTCCATTCTTTCATCTTATTCATAGTCAATTAAAGAAGAGATCTGATTTATGATTATTGCGTTGCTGCTGATGGAATTTTTCTCTCCGCGCATTTTGCGAGTAAACAGAACAGACAGGCGGTCGAGAACTTGCATTACTAACGTGCTGGAATTGACTTCCAGCCAAGTTGCATTATTTCTTATCATGTGTGAATTTGCCGGCTTTATAATTTAACACAAAAGAATTCTTTACTTTAGTACAACAGGCATATGGAAGTGTGTATTTCTTGGTATCTCAGTAAGAGCATATGGCGGACTGTCACAGTGTTGCCGCCATGGTCAAGTTTTGACATTTTCCAATTTAGATAGCTCTGAAAGGACGGAATTGAAATGTTCCACTTTGGCACGTATCGAAAGGTTGGAGCACTTTAAAGTAATATTAACAACAAAAATGAAAGTGTGAAAATTGTYATTCTAATTCAACACCACTCAGAGATGCCCTGCTACATCTACACTTATAACTTAAACCTGCTTGTGGAAGAAAAAGAAAAAAAAAAAATCATTATTACAGAATTATAGGAAATGCTCATCATCAGTTCCATATCAAACATAATCCATGTCAGTTTGTGTCTCATTACCAGAGGTAACAGTCATTTGCAGCAGGGGAATAACCAAAGTATAGTGCGTCTTTGCATGGCGTTGACCGATATCGTGTCACTGTAATATCAATGCTGAAATAACTGCTGATGAAATTCAGTTAGTTTTGCTCTGTTGCTTGGGGTTTAGGCATCTTAAAGTGAACTATGAGCATATATATTGCATATATAAATACTTATACATTACATATATATATATATATATATATATAAAAACACACTTATTAAGGTTGTTAATTGTAATATAAATCTGTTAAAGTACATTGGTAGAAAAACTATTTTCCACTGCACTCGATCAGCCACAAACTTTACAACAAAACCCAATATGGTGTAGATTCCTGTGTGGCTTTGGCCCCTTGGCGTGTGGCTCTACACGACCTCTGGGTGTGTTCTGTGGTGTCTGGCACCAGGATGTTTGCAGTGGATGCTGTGGATTGTGGGGTGGGGTCTCCATGGATCGGATTTGTCTTTCTTGCGCGTTCCAATTGACATCTGGAGAATTTGAAGGCCAGGCAACAACCCTGAACTTTTTTTTTTTTTTGTCTGCTAAGCCCCATACATCTGCACTGGGTGTTCTGATACCTTTCTATGGTGGACAGCGTTAACTTCTATCGCAATTTGTGCTGCACTGGATTTTCCATTGAATCGAGCTGGCCTTTGGTGGCGACAAGGTATACGTAGATGAGCATTGGTGCCCATGATCCTGTCATCCAATTTTCCGTCATTGATGATCAATGTAATTCAACTCACCGGTCAGTGGTGTTAGTATTACTGTACGTATTATGGCTGATATACCTGATGAATGTTCAAGACTAAAACTTACACCCTCCAAACTCCTTTAGTCCGTGCTTTCCTGGGATGCTGAACTTTACTCTAGACAAAGTTCAGCATCCCGATTGCCCTGAGGGGCTGTGTGAGGACACAAGCTGTCTATTTGTTAGTCCACTGCAATAGGCAATCACTAAAGCAATTAGCATTCTGCTCTAAAATGCACTTGCAGTTTAAAAAGCTGAGCCCTGGGTAACAAAGTGCTCCCAGAGAAGTTAAATCTGCCCCTAGAGACCTATCCAACTCGTATAACGCTYGCCTCTAAATAAGCTGTGTGATGGAAGACAGTTATTGCAYACAGTTTATGTGGACAGTAAAGTGGCAAATTCCACAAAGTCTCAAAAGCTCAAGCTCAAGTTAGCACTAATAATAAAAAATAGTTATATCTAGATGATTTGCAGGAGGAAACATTATAAGCGTTGTTCACTGTTTTTAAATCGTTAGAAATTTCAGCTCATTGATGTCAGTCCACAACAGCGTATAGGAGTAAGGACCTGAGCCGTCTGCTAAATCAGTGTCAGGGCTCAGGGATAAGGCATGATGTAAGTACAGATATTTAGGTTCATTAAACTTTAACACACACAAAAAAATCCTACAGTAGATACGTGAACAGAGTGTTGAGCTACGTATTGAATACACTGAGTATTCAGCGTTAGCTTATTGTTCTATTGTTYTAGCTTTATTAGCTTAGTTATTCAGATTAGCTTGAACTAAACCATATGTAATATGAATGGATAACAAAACAGCATGAACATAAAGTACAACATTTGAGTACACTAATGAGAGCTAATAAAACTGAAATCAGTGTAAAACAGAACATTTCATTAAGGTACACTGCCTGGCCAAAGAAAAAGTGTCCCTATTTCAGAATGGCCAAATTATTATAGAACTGCATCTAGCAAATAATAATAATAAATAAAATTTCCGACACATTATAAAAACCTGGAAGGATAGGGCTGAACTGTCAAAAAAAAAAAAATGTGGACGAAGAAAAAAAAAACTTGAATGGAAATCAAACACTGGGTAAAGTTGCATGATAAAAAAATGACCAGTAAACCTGAATGCACTGAATGACCAGGTCATCACATCTACAGAGTTTTCATTCCATGATGGCACGACCATAATCCAAAATTTAAACTGTAAAAAAAATGTTTCTGGGAGCATGAGGAATCATTTTCACTTTATTTTTTATTTTTTTGGCCCCAACCTGACATACACACCCCATGTTACTATAGGTATCTACCACAAAAGCCCCATGTTCAAAAATCGGCTTAGTAAATTGAATGAAAGTAGCAAAAATATAGCTTTAAAATTGCATTTGTCTCAGGCCGAGCCTTCTCATGGCCAAGGAGCTCATTAGTATGTGCACCATCACACCAGTAGCAAACGGAATTCCTAGAGACGTGGTCCGAAATGTGTTCTCAGTTCTACTATGATGAGGTGAAGGTCTCGATATTTTGTTTCACCTGCCAGGAGTTCACAGAAGAAAGCAGAAATGGAAGATAAAATGAAACTGGATCATCATAAAACAATTTTTCTGGCTTATTAGATTATTATGGCAGAATGGTTGCATTAGTATAAGGTTTTATTACCACAACATACTATTAATAATTTGGAACATGAATGGGTAATTTTTTTTTTTTTATATGTTAATATGGATGAGTGGAATACAGCCTAAGGTGGGAGCCAGACTAAAGTATAAACAGTATTTTTTGTTTTGATGGTAAATATTAATATTAGACTTTTTCAGACTGATATTTCAAGTTGATATGACCGTAGACTGTATTTTGACTTCACGGCTATACAGTAAATGGCATCTACCCTCTTTAACCTTTATCTACCAGGCTGCTTAAAATGCAAGTTAATAATTGCCTAATGTTAAAAACTCAGTTTTATTAAATATAAATAAGTGTAATYAGATGTTCTTTCTTTCTGAAAGTGCTTGTGTGTCTGGTTTTGAATGTGGGTTTTTGGCAGGCAGTTGCTCTCCACTGTCTTTCCAGTACTGCGGACTTTCACCCCTTCGGACTAATTGAAGATTGCTAGAACAACACCTTTGGTGCGAATTAATACATATAATTAAATGTCTCAGAGCTGTTATGCAGCCACACGCAGAATGGCTCTCAGCCAATCAGATCATTCGGTCGGAAATGACTGTTGCATGCTGCTCTTTTTAGGCCAGTTATAAAGATAATTTTTGGTGGAAGCTGAACGGCTTCCAAAACAGTGGTCCATTCTCAACACTGATCGGTGCTCTGCAGATAGAAACTTTGAGTAAAACCTACTCCTCCCCCCCTTTTTTTGTTTTTCAAGGTTAATAGATGAAATTATGAAACGTATACTAATACTGGTATTAAATTGTCAAAAAAAAAAAAAAAACCTTCATAGAAATAATAATAAAAATGTTTGATTCAATAATTAGAACAAATACGTGTGCCAGATGATTTAGCATTTTTCTATTTATCTGTAAATGGAGAATGTTAAATAGACACCAGAGGTGAGATTAGTTGTGAAAAGTCTTACATATAAATGTGGGCATGGATTTTGACA
Source organism: Clarias batrachus (assembly GCA_003987875.1). Lineage (NCBI taxonomy): Eukaryota > Metazoa > Chordata > Actinopteri > Siluriformes > Clariidae > Clarias > Clarias batrachus. The sequence continues at coordinate 3,779 of QMIH01003790.1, read as the reverse complement.
ACCAAAAATGACACTTGTTACTATTTTTCTGAGAATGGGTGTTTCATACAGTAGTTCATGTATTTGGTATACAGTTGAATCTGCTCAAAAATGTTCAACTCTGAAATGTAGAATTTGTTTTTAAATATTTATTACACGAGTACAGTATGAAAGAGCACAAACTTTATATCATTTAACTACTATCAAATTAAGATGCAATCTAAAAAAATAAACATATATAATATTATTAACTGATAAATAACTCCTAAGAATGAGATCATGACAAAACCATAGGGTTACTATACAGTAATGTGCAAAAGTCTAGAGCCAACCCCTCATAACTTTATATCTTGCTTCCAGTGAGCCAGACCTTCTTTTATATTTTAATGTACTGTAGTCATGAGAAATACTTCTCCCGGCTTCCTGGAGGACTTTTTTTTTTTTTTTGCTTCTCATTTTTGGTAAGTTTTTAGCTCTCATTTTATTTCTATAGATATTGTCGTACATGTTAAAAATGAGACAGAGAGAGAGAGAGACACAGAGAGAGAAAGAGAGATTTATCTCTCAGAAACGCTTTGTGGAGACCGATATCGAGTAGAGAATTTTCTTTCTTAGTGGAACTTCAGGAATGCATGCAAGTGCGTAGGAGGACATGGATCTGGTTTTTATAAGGTATTGACATGCACAGATATAACACTCTAGCATATACAGTATATGATCTGTGTTGTCTTGCTGCATCACGGCCATGTATGCAGAGTAGTGTTTTTTTTATTTTTTATTGTACAAGCCTGAAGGTACAAAAGACAAATKGCCCTTTGGTAGACATTCATTATTCTGTCCATAAACCAAGACAACAACTGATAGTGATTATATGCATTCATGCTAGCAGGAATAAACAGAAATGAAAACTTAACCCTTTTATTAGAGTCGTACCGTTAGGAGCATTTTTATGATGTATCCACAATACATTTCACCATGGTGGTACAGGACCTGTACCATGCCATTCATGGAACCATAGTACTCATTTGCTGATAAACTACATGCAGCACACAAAGTTAGATGGTTCTACAGTACAATGGTATAGATTTTGGTWCTGTACATTACATTACTGTATGATTCAACAAAACCATTAGAAGGTGTGTCTAAACCTTTGACTGGAACTGTACGTGTTTGTGCACCATAAATGRTACTATTGTATGYATGTTAAATTGATTTAATACCATAGTGAATGTTGAAACTCTTAAATACATTAATATGATACCTCCCTGTACTATACCATACCAGTAGTATCAGTAATGTATACAAATATATCTAATAAAGTACAGTATGTGTGTGTGTGTGTATATATATAGGACCATCAGCTATTCAAATTCTATTTTAATCATTAAAAACTAAATGAAAGCTACTTCTGTATTGAGCCTAATGTCCATCTGTGATCATTAAAGCAGAAGTTGCTCAACATTATAYTGCAAGTCCAGCCTCAGATCTGTATACAGTGGGAATGTGAAACAGTCTGAGCCGAAACTGACGCTTCCTACTGGGGTTCTGATGAAAATGAGCACATAGGCATTCCTTTACTTCTCGCTGGTGGTGAGTGAGAATAATAGCAAGACGGATACCTTGCATTTTTTTCCGGTTGTGAGTTACCTTGCCCCTGAGACACACAGCATTGCCTGGAGAAATTATTTATATCCATTGTTCTTTTAATATGATCTGGGCAACTGACTGGCAAAAGTCCATCATGTTACGATCAATAATGGCAGTCTATACTGCGTGACTGAAGGGATACTGTTGACACATTTTCAGTAATCGTAACACAGATTTGTACAAATCACCCATAGCCGGKACTGTACATCACAGAAAGGAAGCTCTCGATTTACAAAGACACAATATAAACGGATCTCAAGTCGGTCAAGTCGCAACTGATTTGGTACTTTTGGTTTGTGTTCTGTTTAATCTGAGACAGCGTCACACTGTACAGATCGAATATACAGCACTGTGAAAAGCTCTTGAGCTTCACATTTCGCTCCCAAAGAGCCAGACTTTATTCTGGTTTTGATGCAGTCTTGATGAACTTCCTCTCCAGGCTTCCTGATGGAATTATTCGCCTCTCATTCACTGTCCAGTCCCTGTACCTCACCAGTTCAGACCTACTGTATGAATCATTCAACCATAAAAACATCTAACTTAAGGCATAAACCAGTGAGAAACAGGTGCTGATGAGGACAGACGCTCAGGTCAGTGATTAGTTCACTGCTGATGCTGAATGCTTGGAACAGACGAGAGGGGAAATGAGGTCGCTGCTGTGGTTGTTACTGTACATACACAACCCACTTGTAAATTGTTTTTCTTTAGGCACTTTGCAGCCTGTCCTAGTAAAAAATTGTTCCATTTCTTTAATTTAATCTGTGTAATTTAATTTAATGTGAATGGATATAAAGAAATGAGGGGTAACTCTAAGCTTTTTCATAGTGCTATATTTGAACATTTTAAAAAAKATATAAAGAGATTTCAGTGATGTTTTTCCCAGATTTTTAGAGATACCTTATCCTTCCAGAGCTTTCAGCTTCTCTTCAATCTTGCATACCATGATAATGTAATGTTGATAATGTCAGTGCAATGAAATTACAACGAAGCATCAAATACCTTTTTTTTCCCCTTATTGTTTATTGCAAATGTTTGTTTTCTTTCTTTCTTTTTTCCCCCCTTATCATATCCACTACCTTCTTTTCAAGTGGTCCAGTGACTAACGAGCAACCGGATTCTTGCAGGAAAAAAAAAAAAAAATCTAATTGCTGTTAAAGGTTTTCAAATTACTCGCATTTAAAAAAATAAAAATAAAAATAAAAAAAAACCTGCTTTGTTTCCCAAAGTCAGATTTTCTTTTGACATAGACAGAGGTGTGTTGAACAGGCAGTCCAACATGCTGGTATTGTGTTTGCTCCAGTCTTGTTCCTACTCATGTACTGTTACTTACACAAATGCATTTCACCAAGATATTTAGCTAAATATTAAAAATTTAAATTGTCATGGTTCAATAAAAATACAGTTTTTCCACCAAGAGATGATTTTCTTTTTTTCTCTCATTCATATATATTTTTTCATTCTTACGATTAACAATAACTAGAGTAAAATCAAATACAGGATGTTTCAAGCTGTGGTATTTTGTGAAGGAAGAAGAAAGAGGAATAACTCAGGACATTTCGTTTTGCTCTGCCACAGGCTGGTGGGGGCGTGGAATAACCTTGAGTTAAAATTATGTTCCACGTYCAGATACAGACAGTTTTCCGTTGACCCCCACAAAACACATTTGTATATTTGATCCAGGACACACAGCTTGGCTCCTCACAAAGGATATTTATAGTCAGTAGTTTCTGTTGTCAGGGAAGGTTAAGGAAATGGATGGCGACCATCTGACGTCAAATGATGTTTATTTAGATTGAGTCTTGGTGTTGACCTCTGACATATCCATCTCATTACCTTTACTCAAYGGATGGAGTTATCGGTCACTGCCTCAGTGTCTTTAATCTTATGTTTTTTTTCCTCATTGCTTATACACTTGTTACAGGATTTGACTCATTGCGACAAAATTCTACTCACAAGCCAAGTACGACACAACACTTGGAGATAAGCATCTCACCTCTGTGTCAAAATTCTACTGGAAAAAAAAAACTTTAAATAATAATAATAATCATAATAATAAAAATAATAATGATAAATAACAATAATAATAATTATTATTATTATTATTGTTATTATTATTAACAACAACAACAACAACAATAATAATAATAATAATA
>QMIH01003789.1:0-15916 GCA_003987875.1 Clarias batrachus | reverse complement strand
GGAACGAATTATGCTCGTAATCCAAGGTTCCACTGTATACTGTAACACAATGCAGTCTGTTTTAACTGCTTTGTGTTACAGTATATGCACATGTTGTATTTAAGAGCTAGACTGGTGTATACTGTGTCGAGGGAAATAATGACAGCTGGTGTAGAAGGAATCTATTTAGTTAGCTTTAGCAGTTATCATGTTGGCTACAGTAAGGAAGCTGGTCTTTTCTGAATGATTGAAGGTCATGTGACTATGATGTACGTCTTTGGTGTGAGTGTGAGGCATGTTGTCCTTGCGGTTTTTGTTCATAATGCAGAGGATGAACATGAGGACCCAGTAGAGATCCCTGAGGCACCACCCACAGTTTCCTTCCAGCCAAACAGTACATCAGTCTCTAAAGAGAATAAATACAATCACTGTGTGAAAGGTTTGTAATTTTACCCTACATACTGTATATGAGCAAATTTAAGTACATACGTTTTTGATTATATCACACACCTTTTACGAATCACAGAGCTGTAGATGATCTCATCCTCATCATCATTTGGAGACACCTGGAATAGGATATGAATAATAATAATGAATAATATCAAACCWGTTCCTGGCAGATTATTGGATTGTGATTTTAACTGTTTTAATTATTAACATGGGTTACTGTACATGTGAATAGACTTTGTTTTAATTAAAATTAACTTACAGTTTTCTCCTTGGAAGCAACACRTACAGAGCTGTAGGTCACGTCCTCCTCATTCACTTTTGATGGTTTTGATTTTGAAGACTGTAGATGCAACAACTGCTTAGTTAAACCGTTAATAATAATTAATAAATGTTAAATAACATGAGTGCTTCTACAACTACTTAACTGCTGCTGCTGCTTCTACTACTACTACTAATAATAATTTTAAATGTATTTTTAAATGGACCAATGCAATGTAAACGTACCTTATGCAAAACAGTGCTGTATATAATGGAGTCTTCGGCTGATAAAGTGGGCTGTTAACAGACAGACAGACAGACAGACAGACACACACACGCACACACACACACACTACGTAACATGATAATGGATTGCATTACACCACACGTTAAATGCAGTACTAAGTGTGTGAACAGTGGTGCCATTGCTTCTTACTGTGGTTCTGGTTTGATTCTTTGCTTCTGGAAGTTAGAAAGAGACAAATAAAGCAAATTTAGTCTTTTAAATTTCTCTTAATTTTATTAAATTAAGAGAACAGATACTACTACTACTACTACTACTAATAATAATAATAATAATAAATAGTTATACTTATGTCTATATTACAGTCTACACATGGTCTAAAGCACATGGTCATACACTTTGACTGTGTCTTGCCAATTGTTATTACCCATAAGTGTTATACTGTATTTGACTCCTCATGTCTGACCCTGGCCTTGTTTCTCTGTTTTTCGTTATTCTGSATATACTCTTCATTACTGTTATTTATCTGTCGACTCTTTCATCACTGATTTATCTGACTCCTCTTTCATTATTTCTTATGGGAAATGATGATTTGGTTTACAAGTGTTTTGGAACATGAGCYCACTTCTGGAACGAATTATGCTCGTAATCCAAGGTTCCACTGTGCAGTATTTGACTATCATGTCTGATCCTGGCCTTGTGTCTCTGTTTTTCATTATTCTGGATATACATTTTATTTTTCTGTTTGGCTCCACACTGATTTATCAGACTCCTCTTTAGATCTGTCCTCAGGTTTTGAAACACTGTAATGCATTTTGCTCTGGCCTGTTTAGACGCTGACATGTAGACTGTGGAATTTMTTTTTAATAAACCTCCAGCTAATGGATTCTCACAAGTCCTCTGTCCTGTTAATTTAAARTAATATAACAGAACATCAACTACCATGACCATGTTACTATTAAAAAATTGCAAGTTGTGCAAAATAAATGACCAGAGTCACTTACTATGTTTCTTCTTTAGTATACAGATCAAGATGATGACCAGTATGACCAGTAGCAAAAGAAGGACCATCAGGTAGATCAGGAAATCACTCCAACTGTAGACATGCATTTGTTAGTACACAATATGGCAGATTTTTTAATGACCCATCAACACMRCCAYGCTGCATAATTTATCAATGTGACATTTGGTTCATTATTGAACCATTTTTGTTATTTTGCTGGTTAGTGTAATTAACGGGAGTCCTATGTGTACATCTCGTAGGTTTCTCTTTATATTTTCACTTTTTTTTTGTTTAGAATATCAGCTCCGTTAACTCAGGTTCCATCATCAAATCTCCAGTAGCATTAAATGGAAAGCTATGGATCGAGAGTGTTTAATCACTTCAAGTGATGAGCTTGAGCCGTGAACAGACCTGCGACATGTGCTTGAGTCAAGGTCAAGATGAAAGTTGGAGATCGAAGCTGTGAATTCAGTCAGCGTTGTAACAAATCTGAATCACAAGTCTTCTGTCAGGGATACAYTCTCTGTGTTTCATGTTGATGGTTGGACTTCACTTCCGATGTTGTCAATAGCTTTCAGCTGCACCTAGTTTACTGCCCTAATTTGTATATGCATTTAAGTTCGGTTCATTTGTAAGTAGGTTGTTTACCATTGCATGGACTATTTTGGTTCTTGTGCTTGCTTATTAACATTTGCCCTTACAGTATACTTGGCCTGTACTTAATCCATCCCTGACAGTTAGTACGCATTGGTTTCATGTGTATTTAATTAAGAATTCATTCAATTGTAGTGTTCGGATTGTCCATAAATACGTAAATCTTTATATAAAACAGCAAATTTACAAATCTCTTAAACTGCAGAGAACATCATCATAGTGTTCAACCTGGTATTCTAGAAATAACAAGTGTGTTTGCACTCACAGGGGTTTTTCACTTTCAGACTCAGTGGCTGCTGTAGGTACGAAATTATACAAATTAGAAACTTGGAAAAAAGAACAGTTGCATTAATTTTCTTTCAAACCTGAAAGAAATTGTTCTTCGAGACAGATCTGTTTAAAACGTAACAGAGAAAGACAGAAAGTAAAGTTTGGTCACCTAAAATGTTCTCTTCATTCATACGTATACAGTACACATGATAACATTAAAGACAGTCTTTTTTTACTCTGTAATGATGTGAATAAATATTGAGGAGCTGAATATTGTATTTATTTATACAGTATTAAATATAACTAGTTTAATTTTATTGTAATCTAAATGCTACCCTTAAAAATGCAGTTTTGAAGGTGGTGAACTGTTTTGAAAAACTTGTAAAATTAACTTTACATTTCCACTTATACAACTGTAGAATATCAGCTAACCTCCTAGTTCTGGAGCTGAATCCCAAATAGTATAAAATAGAAATTTAGTGCATTATGTAGTATGTACAGTAATTTAGAATCCCACCAATTCAAACATGCACCAATTCATGCCCTTGATCAATAGATTCAGCCATATGCTAGAAGGTAATTAGCTTCGTAGCTCGCGTTAGACATAATCAGAACCACTTTAATTAATTATACATTAATTATACATCAGTTTGTTCCAACTCAGCAATCTGATTGGATGACAGGATTTCAGTGAGTGAGGATAATAGATAGTAACACCACTGGGACATTTAACTATATGTCTCACTCTGCATCACGGGTCTTCTAACAACTATTAATTACACTAATGGTCGATGGCAGTGTGGGTGAAAGTAGGGTCTGTATGGTCCGCAGTCATTCTGCATCATTCATCTATGAAACATACGGCTACAAAGCTAACTATCTCCTAAAACAAGGCTTAAAGCCACATCACTCTCCAACCCTGATCAAGGGATCTACTTGGTGTATGTCACAAGGGATTGTACACCCTACAGTACATAGTACACTAGCTTTCCATTTAACGCTATTTAGAATTGAACCCTGGAACCTGAAAGTTGACAGAGCTGATATTCTGAAGTAGAATAAGTGGAAATATAAAGTAAATCTCTTAAATATGTCTGGGTATATGTCCATGGTTCATTTTCCTCACCTTTTTCTTACATACAGTAGTATCAGGAAGAATTTAAAGCTACTTTCACCCCTTATCACCTCTTGTAATATTGCTTAAATATACAGTATTGTGATATCAGTTAGGAGTGTATTGGTATGCAGATTTGTACCATTTGGGAACAGGATGTTTTGGTTCAGTATACACTGTGATCCAAATTAATATAGTTAAAAGTTTTAATTTAAAAGGTAAACATTTCCACTGGAACTGAAACTGTACAGTACATTTCTCATTTTCACAGTCTTTTTTCATGTTATTGTACCAAAACAGTCCCAAAGCATAATTTCAAAACTGAGGTACGCACCAACCTGTGATTTCTGGGCAACCATAATATCAGTGTTGAAATTTTTTTCCAATAGATATACTGTAATTAGTACTCATTAAATTGGAACTATTGACAAGACAAAATTTTTACAAGAAAATAGTACAGTATCTAATGTTACAGTCACACTTTCACTTACTGCTTTAATACTGTAAACTGTGTTTGGTTTGTACATATTCATCTTTAAATAAAACAGCAAATGTACAAATTTGAGTGTTCAACATGTTACTGAAGAAAGAATAAGTGTGTGTTTGCACTCACATGCTTTTCTGACTGTTAGACACAGACGTCAGAGGAGCTGCTGTGGGTGAGAAATAATTCAATTTTGCAATGTGGAAATAAGAAATAAGAAAGTTATTTACACAATTTTTTCATCATATTTTTTTTTCATCAGATTCTCAGATGCTACCTGAAATGTGCTTTGAGACAGATCTGTTTAAAACATCAAAGAAAAAAGAGAGTAAGTAAAGTTTGACCACTTAAAATGTTTTCTTTCATTCATATACAGTACACAGTAATTTAATGTAACGTTGTTATAGGATCAAAATTAAGGGGCGAGCTTTAGCGCCATTATTCGTGTTTAATTGATTATTTTTTGCCTTAATTGTATACAAATAAATACACAATTAAACTGAATCGTTCTCCATCACAGATTGATGAAATGCACAGACCACTTGCTCATTGATGCATTAACTGATTGTGTAATTGTATGAATAAGCAGGTGTTCAGGTGTTCCTAATAAAGTGGTCAGTGAGTTTAAGTTTTTATGACATAAAATATAAATAGCAGGAAAATATATCATGGGATCAGATCTGAAGAAAAAAACACATCAAGGTTTATTTTACACATTTAGCACATCTTATTTATTTTAATAATTAAAGAAAATCTCTGAAAAACTGAAGAGGACAACATACAGTGGAGCTGCAGGACTGTGAGTGTTGACATGGTGAGTGGTTGTAGTTCCTGTTGTAGCCGCCGTTTTAAACACTTTTGCAGTAACTGTTGTAGTTGATGCTTTAGTCACTGCAGTCAAAACAAACAAACAAACAAAAAAAAAATCAGTGTGATTTCCATCCCATCATTTGTTAATCAGAGATGAGTGTGTGTGTGTGTGATAATACCTGTTGGTGGATCAGTGACACTGATGTGAACAGGAACCTGCAGATCTCCTGCACTGCACCAGTACCAGCCATCATCACTCTTCTTCAGTCTACTCATCTTCACACTGAAGGATCTCCCATTATCACTGATGTGCACTGCTGAATTCTGGGATGTGTCAGTCTTCCCCACTGTGTTGCAGCTTCTGTCTTTGAATCTGCACCACTGCTTCTGTGTATTCCTATACGCAGCACTGTAGAGACACTGGACTGTGACACTTCCACCTTCTGCACTGCTCACTCTGTCCCGCTCTACAGACAGATCAGGATCTGAATAAACAGACAACAGATGAGTTGTGTAAGAGAATCTGTAACAAATCTTATATTTCTGCTTCTTATATTTCTTTCTTATAAGTTTCTTACTTTCACTAACTTTCAGGTACAAATAATCACGGTCATCTGGGTCCCATTTACTACCAATTTCTGCTGCACACCAATAATATCCAGAATCAGACACGGGGTTCATTTCCACAGTGAACATATTCTGCTCTGGATAATCAATGACTGATGTACTTCCATGTGTGTTTGCATAAGCGACTATACTGCAGGAAGACCAGTAATACCCATTGCACCAGAATTTACGGTTTGTTTTGTATTGCTCATCATAAAGACATGGAATAGTGATCGATCCTCCGTGTTTTGCAGCTACATTTTTTAGCATCCTCATGCTCTCTACATCTGCACACAAGTAACAATAGAAAACAGCATTAACATCACACACACACACACACACACACACACACACACACACACACAATGACACACATACTGATTTACAAAGATTTGTACTGAATCAGGAATCATTGTGTCAATGCTAACAGACTTTAACTGTCTGTTTCAAGAAAGGAATTAATCTANCTATACGCAGCACTGTAGAGACACTGGACTGTGACACTTCCACCTTCTGCACCGCTCACTCTGTCCCGCTCTACAGACAGACCAGGATCTGAATAAACAGACAGCAAATGAGTTGTGTAGGAGAATCTTTCACAAATCTTATATTTCTGTCTTGTTTAAGTTTCTTACCTTCACTAACTGTCAGGTACAAATAATCACCGTCATCTGTGCTACTACCAATTTCTGCTGCACACCAATAATATCCAGAATCAGACACGGATTTCATTTCCACAGTGAACATATTCTGTGCTGGATAATCAATGACTGTTGTACTTCCATGTGTGTTTGCATAAGCGACTACACTGCAGGAAGACCAGTAATATCCGTTGCACCAGTATTTACGGTTTGTTTTGTATTGCTCATCATAAAGACATGGAATAGTGATCGATCTGCCACGTTTAGCAGCTACATTTTGCAGCGTCCTCATGCTCTCTACATCTGCACACAAACAACAATAGAAAACAGCATTATCACCACACACACACACACACACACACACACACACACACACACACACACTGATTCACAATGATTTGGACTGAATCAGGAATCACCATGTCAATGCTAACAGACTTTAACTGTCTTCTCCAAGAAAGGAATTAATCTATATCAGCTCATTTAATCTTTAGGAAATAAAACATACACACATTACATAAGAACTGTACAGGTCTCCTCTTACCTGATGAACAGAGAAATAACACAAAGAGAGTTAGAGATCCAACTACTGAGGAAAAATCCATGGCTTTCTAAGAGACTCAGATGGCCAATACACTACACTTAGTTCCTACTCCGTCTCTCTTTCTCTCATGGTTACACACTCTAAACTCAAACTTCCATATAGAAAACCACAAGYTGCATTTACTRTAAMAGTYCTCAGGAAGTCTTGCAAACTGAATTTGTGCATGTTTTCTTTGAGGCTGTTAAAAAGCACAAAATATTCTCTCTAAATTGTTTGGGTTCTATCAGTGTGGATGAAAAAAAAAAAGGAAAACGCCACTTCCAACAGTTTTGTCACAATAGATAAATATCATTATTGCTTTCAAAATGCCTCGCTGGGCCTCCTGAGTGCTGTGAAAAAAACTTGACCTTGTAGAAAATGCGCCCTTTTCAAGCTACAATGATTTGTTTGTGACCCGAAAGAAAAAAATCATTTGCTCCAATGGCCTTGTTCGTTGTTCGTTCTTCTCATAACATGAGACACATCACACTTTGTATATATACATTCAATTTAATTCAATTCATTAAAATGTTATTTATATACAGTAGTACATTTAACAATGGTCATTGTCTCAAAGCAGCTTCACGAAATTACTGTGTAAGAAGATTATGTAAATGTGTCAGAGAAAGAAAAAATGTGTATAGAGCATAGTGATCTGATTGTCCCTGATGAGCAAGGGCGACAATGGTGGTGGCGAGGAAAAACTCGCTGAGATGGTAACTTAGCTAGGAAAAAGGCTTGGAGATGTGATTTTCAAAGGACAGATTGCTGGTAGTAACAGTACATCCTTCTAAGTGCAAGCTGAATTGTGAGAGCATTTGTGTACTGTTTTTTTTAATTTTTTTACCAATAAGTAATATTTCTGTCTTGTTCCAATTTAGTAAGAGATATTTAATCAATCAGCCAAAACATTATGACCACCTGATTAATTTCAAGCATGTTCCCCCTTTTCCCACTAAAACAGGAATGACCTGTGTGCCGACACCTTTCTAAGGCAACCAGCATTAACCTTTGAGCAGCTCTAAACTGGATCAAACTACACGGGCTAGACGTCTCCTCCCACATGCATCAATGATCCTTGGCTTCCCATGACTCTGTTGCTGGTTCACAGGTTTTCCTTCCTTGGATCACTTTTGGTGTGTCCTGACCGCTGCAGCCTGCAAACATCCCGCAAGAGCTGCAGTTTTGGAGTTGCTCTAACCCAGTTGTCTAGCCATCAAAATCTGGTTCTTCTCACAGTAGCTGCAGTTTCAATATCTCATTAGAATGGGAGTTAAAAGTGTGTAATATACTGTATATTAGGCAACAAGTGAATCTTTTTTCCTTAAGTCAATGTGCTGGAAGCAGAAAAAATGGACAAGCATAAGGCTTTGACCAGTGACAGATTGTGATGCCTAGAGGGTGAGGACTGGTTAAGACTAACTCCAAAACTGCAGGTCTTGTGAGATGTTTCTTGTCTGCAGAGATCAGACTCTCAGCTGGGTTATCAGCCATTGTTACCATCCTTTATGTATTACTGGAATATGCCTGAATTGTGCAATAATTGTATGCTGAATGAGCATCATAGCACCAGTGACATAGGATAGTGACATATGCTCTAGTTTGAAGGCTTAACCTTCTGCATGCTGAATGAGAACTCTCAATACGTGCATATAAAACACAAAACACTATTATTACTTAATGAAGATTAAATATTTTATGTCTGATGATACTGTATACCATTGATGATTAATAATGAATTAATTCCTTTAGGTTTTAATGCATATGTTATTTGCTCTGCACAGGAATGTGATTATATAAGAGTGCATGGGAAATGTCCTTACTGGAGATGAGAATAAAAGTGAAAAGGCATCTGATGTTACATTTATTCTGCTGTTGTGATTGTAAACTGTGAGTTTTTCTTGCATCCAGCGTCTCTGTGAAGTTGTGACTTTGTCTGTAACGGGTCAGACAGTTCCTCTTTCTGCTGAGACTACTACATCGTTTAAAACCACAGCCTTAATTAAAATGTAGTGACTTTTGTTTTAATAACTTCGGAAGACAAAAAAATCAGAGGCTGATGCAGGAACAAGAGTCGCAGGAAATAACCTACTGTAACTTGCTGCTCTATTTATTTATTTATTTATTTATTTATTTATTTTTGCCTAACAAAATAATTGTCGGTTTTCTTTCATTAATAAAATGAAGTGGACATTTAGGATATTTGTTTAAACTGACAGCCGGTTTTTGCCAGATGAAAGATTCACACTGAAGGATTTTCTTCCGTCATCACTGAGCTGCTCTGCTGAACTCCTCTCTGTGTGCTTCTGATTATTCTGATACTCTGCACTGTAGAGACACTGAACTGTCACACTGTCGATATCCTCAGTGCTCACACTGCATTCAGATGATGATGTTGTTTGTGTGCATGGTCACAGCGGCTCGCCTCTCTCATACAGTATCTATGCTAGCTGACTGAGGAAGAAAGCTTGCAGCGTTATCAGTGACATCACACATCCATGTGTCGTGAAGTTATGTTGTCCATTGGCCGATAGAAATATGTGTTAAGTGAAGAGCACATCACTCATTTCTGCACTTTATTTACTTTTTCTTTTCCATATTTTCTCAGTGTAATCTGATAAACAGACACCAAGGCAGTTTTCTGGCAATTGGGAAAAAGTCATACAATGTATGTTATAAAACTGATTCCCTTGTGATCTACAACCTGAGTTTTACTGAGTCACTGTTTACCTGTTGCCGTGTAATATTCCYATGTGGTGCTTAATGTCATTGTTTCAGTTTCGTGCAGTGTGTCTTTCCTGCTCGTTTGAAATCTAAAATGCTGGAGTACAATAGAATTGGATTGATATTCTATTTTGCAGAGCGACAGATGTTTAATCTGTGAACAGCTGTACAGTAGTATGAGATGACGAAAAAAGTTCAGTATGTGATTCTATAGAAATTTTCATAGTATGTTGTTTTCATAACATTCTGTACAGTGCAACCTGGACATGTGATCAGAAAACAAACAAAGAAACAAAGCACCCAAAAAATATACAATCAAATCACAAGTTTTATTATAATGACCATAATAATATACAAATTGAACATGAAAATAATGCTAAATTATTTCATGTTAAATTATAAATTGTATATTATTTATAAATATATAATTTAGAAAAGGAACACAGTTTTGCTTTGACAGACAATCCAGGTTACCTTAGAATGTAACATGCAGTACGTGATGGGCTTTCAAAACCTTTCTAACGATGAGCAATTTCTTAAAATGCCGTGTTCTAACTGATATACATGCAATAAAATAATTATACAAGTCAAACGTGTCAGATTCTTAAATCCGCAGCGCTACCAGAATCACAGCCTTCCGTTGTTTGCAATACAGAACCGCATCAACTTTCTGAAACATAAAACACATCAGAGATCAACCAAAGTGTACAGTATATTACAGCATGTACTGAGGTGACACACTGGCATCAGCACAGGAAAAAAGAATTTAAACTTTACAATAACGGCACATGGCAAATTACAAGCATCTGTCAGTGTACAAGATTTATTTTACTTTTTTATTTTTTTTATTTTTTAGATTTATTCTGCTTTAGATTATCAGCTAACCTCCTGGTTCTGGGGTTGAATCCCAAATAGTGTAAAATGGAAAGCTAGTGTAATGAGTAATTGAGAATTCCTTGTTCCACACATCAAATTGTGCCCTTGATCTGGGGTTAGAGAGGGATTAGGGATTCAGCGTTGTGTTAGAAGCTTTGCAGCTCATGTTAGTCATGAACAGAACACAGACAAATTATACATGAATTATACATCACGTAGTTCCCATTGAGCAATCTGATTGGATGAGAGTCATTACATAAGKGGTGATAATAGATGGTAACACTCCTGGGACATTGTTAACTATATGCATCACAGGTCTTCTAACAATCATTAATTGCACTAACTGTCGATCGCAGTGTTGGTGAAAGTAGGTCTGTACAGTCCTCAGTCAGTAATGGAACATACAGCTACAATGCTAACACAAGGCTGATTACCAAACCAATGTCCAACCCTGATCAAGTGCCCTACTGGCCGAATGTCACACCCAGCATAGGGCACTAACTTTCCGTTTAACTCTATTTAGAATTTGACAGAGCTGATGTTCTGAAGTTGAATTAATGGAAATATAAAGTAAAGTTTTGTGCAGCAAAATATATTTATTTATTTATTTATTTATTTTACATTTCCACTGGAACTAAAAGTTTAAATGTTTAAAAGTAGAAATTTTAATGAATTAAAAAATATATATTTTTATGTCTTTTCACATCACTGTACCAAAAAAGTCTCTCTTTTTTATAGATATAGTGAAGACTCATTAAATAAGAGCTCGTGACATGAGAAAATTTCTACTAGCAAATAATATCTAATATGAAGGTCACATGTTCATGTCCTGCTTAAATACTGCATTGTTTTGTTTGCACATAAATACATGTTCATGTTTAAATAAAACAGCAAATTTGCTACAGAGAACATCATCATAGTGTTCAACACGTTATTGAAGATAGAATAAGTGTGTGTTCGCACTCACATGGTTTGCTCACAGCTAGACACAGGGGTCAGAGGTGCTTCTGTGGGGAGAAATAATTAAAATTAGAAACATGAAAATAAAAAGAGTTGCATTCATTTTCTCTAAAATATCTACATCTGATGCTACCTGAATTGTGCTCTGAGACAGATCTGTATAATAAATAAGAGAAAAAGACAGTAATGAAGTTTGACCACTTTAAAGGGTTTTTTCTTACATTTGTAAACAGTACACAGTGTAGCTGAATGTAATGTAACATCGATACAGGATCAAAATTAAGTGGCGAGGTTTAGCTCCATTATTCATGTATAATTTGGTATTTCATGTTTTAATTGTGTATGATTAAAGACGCAATTACATTTAATCCTTTTCCATCAAAGATTCATAAAATGAACAGAACGTTTGCTGTGAGGGTTCTCCACTAGAGGGCACTGTTTGCCCCATATGTTTTGTTTTTGTAGTTTTTGTTTGAAGACTCAGTTTTCCAGAATGCACCTCGGTCACGTGACGAGAGTGTTCACCTGAACCGAGGTAGCTCATTAGACTTTATACAGCAGTTTGTTCTGGGAAACTCGGTCAAGCATTAAATATTTGTTATGTCATGTGTGCGCGGTCCTTTAGTTTGGTTTTGTTTTAGTTTAGATTTTGTTTATATTATGTCTCCTCTGGTTAAAGAAGGCTCTAGTTTAGTAATGTTTTTGTTCATTGTGTTCTGAGTCGTGGATCTGTTTTGTTTAAGTATGTGTGTCTCTAGGTCTCTGGTCTTATGTAAGTACGGTTCTGTGTGTATCCAGTATTTGCTTTCCACTTGTTTAGGTACCTGCATGTGTAGTTATATGTGTAGCCACATGCGTGCTTAGCCGCTAGTAGGGTTAGCACCTAGTAGGTTTAGCCTCTAAGTTTCAAACCTGTGTTAAGCTAACGAGCCCTGTGTTTTGTTTTGTATAAATAAAGACTCTTTATGTTTAAGAGCAAACCCCTCTGCATCTTTGCCTGCCTTTCTTATGCCCACGGCAACATCAGCCAGATCTGCCAGTTGTACCCCCAGATCATCACACTTGCTCACTGATGCATTAACTGATTGTGTAATTGTATAAATAAGCAGGTGTTCAAGTGTTCCTAATAAAGTCGTCAGTGAATTTAAGTTTTTATGACATAAAATATAAATAGAAGGATAATATACTGTATCATGTTCTCATCTAAAGAAAAAGAACATCAGGGTTTGTTTTACACATTAAAAAAATCTTATTTATTTTTAATAATTATAGAAAATCTGTAAAAACTGAAGAGGACAACATACAGTGGAGCTGCAGGACTGTCAGTGCCGGCATGGTGAGTGGTTGTAGTTCCTGTTGTAGCCGCTGTTTTAGACACTTTTGCAGTTACTGTTGTAGCCGCTGTTTTAGACACTTTTGCAGTTCCTGTTGTAGCCGCTGTTTTAGACACTTTTGCAGTTCCTGTTGTAGCTGCTGTTTTAGACACTTTTGCAGTTMCTGTTGTAGCYGCTGTTTTAGACACTTTTGCAGTTMCTGTTGTAGCYGCTGTTTTAGACACTTTTGCAGTTMCTKTTGTAGCYGCTGTTTTAGACACTTTTGCAGTTMCTGTTGTAGCCGCTGTTTTAGACACTTTTGCAGTTMCTGTTGTAGCYGCTGTTTTAGACACTTTTGCAGTTMCTKTTGTAGCYGCTGTTTTAGACACTTTTGCAGTTCCTGTTGTAGTCAATGCTTTAGGCACTGCAATCAAAACTAAATAAAAAATATAATAATAATCATTGTGCTTTCCATCCCATCATTTGTTAATCAGGGATGAGTGTGTGTGTGTGATAATACCTGGAGGTGGACGACTGACACTGATGTGAACAGGAACCTCCAGACCTCCTGCACTGCACCAGTACCAGCCAGCATCACTCTTCTTCAGTCTTCTTATCTTCACACTGAAGGATCCTCTACCATTAACCATGATGTGCACTGCTGAATTCTGGGATGTGCCAGTCTTCCCCACGGTGTTGCAGCTTCTGTCTTTGAATCTGCACCACTGCTTCTGTGTGTTACTATACGCAGCACTGTAGAGACACTGGACTGTGACACTTCCACCTTCTGCACCGCTCACTCTGTCCCGCTCTACAGACAGACCAGGATCTGAATAAACAGACAGCAAATGAGTTGTGTAGGAGAATCTTTCACAAATCTTATATTTCTGTCTTGTTTAAGTTTCTTACCTTCACTAACTGTCAGGTACAAATAATCACCGTCATCTGTGCTACTACCAATTTCTGCTGCACACCAATAATATCCAGAATCAGACACGGATTTCATTTCCACAGTGAACATATTCTGTGCTGGATAATCAATGACTGTTGTACTTCCATGTGTGTTTGCATAAGCGACTACACTGCAGGAAGACCAGTAATATCCGTTGCACCAGTATTTACGGTTTGTTTTGTATTGCTCATCATAAAGACATGGAATAGTGATCGATCTGCCACGTTTAGCAGCTACATTTTGCAGCGTCCTCATGCTCTCTACATCTGCACACAAACAACAATAGAAAACAGCATTATCACCACACACACACACACACACACACACACACACACACACACACACACTGATTCACAATGATTTGGACTGAATCAGGAATCACCATGTCAATGCTAACAGACTTTAACTGTCTTCTCCAAGAAAGGAATTAATCTATATCAGCTCATTTAATCTTTAGGAAATAAAACATACACACATTACATAAGAACTGTACAGGTCTCCTCTTACCTGATGAACAGAGAAATAACACAAAGAGAGTTAGAGATCCAACTTCTGAATAAAAACTCATGGTTTTATAAGATACTCGGGTGGCAAATACACTACACTTAGTTTCTACTCCGTCTCTCTTTCTCTCATGGTTACACACTCTAAACTCAAACTTCCGTATAGAAAACCACACATTCATCAAAAATGAGCTGCATTTACTGTAAAAGTCCTCAGAAAGTCTTGCAAACTGAATTTGTGCATGTTTTCTTTGAGGCTGTKAAAAAGCACAAAATATTATCTCTAAACTGTTTGGGTTCTATCAGTGTGGATGAATAAACGTCACTTCTAACAGTTTTGACACAACAAATAAAAAATTATTCTTGCTTTTAAATTGTCTAGCTGGGCCTCCTGAGTGCTGTGAAAAAACCTGACCTTGTTTTTAAGCTACAATGATTTGTTTGTGACCCGGAAAAAAAAAAAAAAAAACATTTGCTCCCATGTCGCTAGCTTGTTCGTTCTTCTCATAAAACGAGACACATCATGTGTGTAAACACAACGCCAAGAGAGAAATACATGAGCAATGATCTTAGAGAAGCAATTGTTGCTGTAGTCAATCTGGAAAGGGTTATAAAATCATTTCCAAGAACTTGTCCCTCAGGACCTACAGCCCTCACTGAGCATGTTAAAGTCCAGGACAGCATAATTAGCAAAAGTCTGACACTTGAATGCTTCAGACCAGCAAACTACCAAAACTTCTGCTTTTATAGACGTCTGAACATTAAACACGGGCTGATGATTAGGAGCAGATTACATTCGTAAGTCCTGTGGAAGCAGTAAGAGAGTAGTTATTATTGTTGTTATTGTTTTTTCCCAACACTTTATGACTTCATTTTTGTAAAATAAATAATTGCATGGCTAAAAATAGGTTGTTGTTTGCTTCATGTTGTATTTGATTATATCATGTTTTACACATAAACACGAAAAAAAAAAAACTTTTGAACAGTTCATACATATACAATGTACACTATATAGAGTATACATTCAATAAAATTTTATTCATGTATTACATTTAACAATGGTCATTGTCTCAAAGTAGTTTAAAAAAATGAAAAGATTATTGAAATGTGTGGGAGAAGGAAAAATGTGTATATTGCATAGTGATCTGATTGTCCCTGATGAGCAAGCCTAGGGCGACAATGACGGTGGCAAGGAAACACTCCCTGAGATGGTAATAGGAAGAAACCTTGAGAGGAATCAGACTCAAGAGGGAACCCATCCTCATTTAGGTGATGACAGATAGCAGGGTTTGTTCCCTTTCAAAAGCTACACTCAATGCTGCGTGAAAACGCTATGGGAACATCTCTTTTTTGCTCGGTTGTGAAGCTTGTGCATGTCAAACCCGCCGAATACCTTCGGCTTATAACCTGTGCCAGGCATGATGTCACCGAATAAGGTGCACCTGCAGGTTATAAATAGGAGTGAACCGGAAACATCCTCAGATCTTTTTGT
>QMIH01003788.1:0-31139 GCA_003987875.1 Clarias batrachus | reverse complement strand
ATATATATATATATGTGTGTGTGTTTGTGTGTGTGAGAAATGTATTTATATATGTGAAATTTTAATTAAAATCCAACATTTTAATGGATTGTAAATCCATTAAAATCCATTACTGATCGGTGCATGGGCGTCAACTCGCACGTTCTGTAATATTCTATTGTCATTCATATTGCTGCTGTTTTAGAGCCCTTTACTAAAGCATTCGCTAGTTACCAAGTTGATATACAGATCAATCTGCATTTGAAAATATTCAGTAAATTCGTGAATTACACTCTAAGTATCAACCCCAACTATGAAGTCTGATTTAATTTGCTGGGGAAATAAAATTTAGGCAGAGACGTTCACACTGTCTTGTTAATTCATCTAAAACCCCCTACAGTATTCGCCAACAGCGCACCCAGTTTGATAAATTCACACACATCTTGAATGAAAGGTGACAAGAGATTCAGCAGAATCTGCTGACACCGTGCTTGCTCTGAAGGACTATATTCGACAAGAATATAGAGAAGAATTGTATTTCTAATAAGATAATTATTTATTTTACTTTCAGTTTCCCTTGTGCAGTCAAGTGGTCATACACACACACACACGCACTCACGTTCACACACACACACACATGGTGTTAGAAGCTGGGAGTGCTCGGGGGTGAGGAGAGCGGGGAGGTGCAGAAGATGCAGCCTCCACGGGAGGGTGAAGAGTCGGGTCCCTTTGGACGCGGCGGGCTGCGTCTCAGAAAAGCCGGGGAGGCTGTCGCGGTGTGGGTTCGGTCCTTCTGCGGAAGTCTCCGGTGAGCGGGTTTTCCTTCAGGGAGATCCGAGTCTGAAGTGGAGAGAGAGAAAACAGGTGTTACAAATGACATCATTTGGATCCTACTCACCGAGGGCTCCGGCCGAGGGCCTTTCATAGACAGGCGTCGACTGCGGGAGGGTGAATGATGATGAGCGACCAGCCGCTGTGTATTCCGGCGCCCCGCCCCTGCGTAGTTGTCCATGGTGCTGAAGGCGCGCGGTCTCTCTTCCGAGCGAGAAGGGATAGTGCCTTGTAGAGGGCTGGCTCTGAGCCCGCCGTCACAATAATACAATTATATCAAATAAGGTCTTTATCTAAAAGCCAGACCAAATTTCTCATTCACTGCTAAAGTAGTTAAATATGCTTATACTGTAGATACRTAGGTTATATTTTAAAAGTACAATTGCAAGTAAATTAGAAACTGCATGTAATGTAAAATATAAATAAAACAGTATTAGACACACACATATGATGTGGGAGTATATACAATGAAAAAGCTATTTACACATGAGTGCTCAAATGTAAAGAAAACGCAATTATTAATTTATTGTGTATATTTAACTTCATTCAGCCGTTTAAGTTACATGAAAAAATAACATGCCTGCCAGCCCACTATTATTTTCTGTTAAGTTTTAAAGATGCATACGCGTGTGCAAAAAGAATATGAAAGTGTATAATCTTTAATAAAGTTAGCCTAAAACAATATTGTCTCCAATGCTGAAGCAACCATGATTTTGTTTTTGTTTTAGTCTTCTCGCTCAATACAACACGACAGCGTGCTCCGAGGTGAACAGACCCCTAGTTACTGTAATCCCTCTTCTCACCTTTCATTCCACTGATGGGGGAATTGGCAGAATTGAGGAGTTTAAAAAGAATGAATAAGACTGAGCAGATGTCTCTGCCTAAAATATATTTCGCCAGCAAAACATAAACATAAATAGAAACAAATAAAATGTTTAATGGTATCAAGTAAATCAGACTTCATAGTTGGATTTGATACTTTGAGTGTAATTCATACATTTACTGAATATATTCAGATTTTGTAAAATAACAAAACCCATTTCCTTCATGGACTGTTTGTCTGCATCACATTGAACTGAAGCTCAGCACTTCTACTTTCCTTGTTTTAATCTGTAATATTTAAGTGAAATACATTTTGCGTATATRCTTAAATATTCCTTTTTATTKATGGACWGGTGATGTATGTTTGATCTGCATTATTGCAAGAGGCGATGACTTTCTGGGGGAGTATGTCTGCACCTTTTGTAAAGTGAAAGTACGAGCCGTGAGTTCACGCACGCCGATGAACAGCTTTATTTCGGTCATGAATTCACAATCACATTCCAGCTATGATTTCCAGCCGTGGTCAAATAATGGATGAAATAATTATTCAATGCTGGACACAAACAGCAAAAAAGCCAAATGATTATTTTTATAAAAAGTCCGAAGCACTTCATGTTTATATTTGTTCATTCATTCAAGACATGTTGACATATTCACGAATCAGGACATTCGCATAATTACTGTATCTGTATCTGCGCTCACACACCTATGAGATGCGCGCACATAGTTTGTGTATATGTGCGCGCGTCTCATAGGTGTGTGTGCGCGCATTTCATATGTAGTTGTGTGAGCACTTAGTAGTATACTGTATATAAATGTGTGACTGTTTCATAGATGTGTATGCAAGTGTTTCACGTGTGTGTACATGAGTGTACACAAGTTTGACTTAAGCCCTATACGGTGCCTCATAATTTAGGGCATCTCTTTTCATCATTATGAACATAATATGAAGCACATATACGCACATTCATCATAAAATATTATTATTGTAAAACAAAATATAATTCATGTTTGCTTCAGCACTGGACACAATATTGTTTTAGGCTAACTAATTATACACAATTCCTCGTTGTATTTGGTCTGGCTTTTAGATAAAGTCCTTCGATGCGCCATCTGGCGGATATTCAGAGAAGCACAATACATTTATTTAAAGTCCTGAATGTTGCTTGAGGGAGCTTGTAGCATGTCGCGGGAATTGCGGGATCTCGAGGGGAAAAGCGCGCATTCTTAATGGCCAGACCTGTAGGTAGACAATGGGGATGCCTATTCTGACCGTGCTTACTGCCGCGGAAAATCGACAGCGGACAAAATAAATCAGTGGCATTTCAAAGTCGTTTGTGACATCAAACTTAAAATATAGAAATAACTAGAAAAATATAAAATTAGAATAACTAAAAAAAATACACACTAAAAAATGCTGATTTGTTTCAGCAAACACATTGTTGGGTTGCTCATGCTGGGTCAAATGAGATGTAGTGAGTCATTTACAAATGAACACCTGGTTGGGTTATTTTGACCCAACAACTGGTTTATTCTTTATTATCTGGTTTCTCCAAATGGCAGCCTGCAAAATGTTCGAAATATTACTGTTATTGTGTCACAAAGTGTAGTTTCAAGAGTTGTTTAGGCAAGAATGCATGTGTGTACAGCTCAAAACCTCCATTGACTATTAAGGATAGCGTCTATTTAAAAACTTTCCCCAACAATTTCGGAGATTTGAGCTCCACGCAATGCCCATGTACATGCCTCATTTACCGCCCATCGCAGGCTCACCTCGGAAAGATCTTCTGAAAACCACAGCTGGCTGTGATGGCTGTGATTAATAGACGTGAGTTTTTTCAGCCCACATTTAATCAATAATATTTTTAAAAAGTTTTATTGTTCTTGTTCTTAATGTTATTTTGAAGTAAATGAAATAATAATAGTTCTAAATAAAAAAGTGGCAGCTGGCATGATTAAAAATAGGTGCAGGATTATTTTTATAGTTTAACTAAAAATGCTTCATTAATTGTGGTCTATTGTTGTTTACTTACAGTATTTGTTAATTTAATTTAAATGAGGTTTGGGCTCGGGGTGTTGAGCCGACATAGCAATTCTTCCCTTTAATTTCGTACGTAGTCTAATCAGCGCTCAACCATACACAAAGTTTTCTAGAGCGCGGAGGAATTTTGTTGTACTAAATAATATTTATTCAGTATAATCAGGGCCTCTTATTCCTATTTATTGTAGGTCGTTGTTGTTTTAGTGTTACTGGGTGTGCTTTACAATGTCAGGTGTGAATCAACTGTTCTCACCTATACATTCAGAGAAACTAAAATGCACCCCTCCCCACCCTCCCTATCTGAGATCCTCCCCTCTTGTGCTCCCCTCAGTGCTTCAGGCCTCTTCTTAAATTTGTGTAAATTTCAAATCTTCTGGATTCCAGATACTAAAATTGACAAAGTCGCTCTACACACAATAATTTTCTTTGGTATATTTTATAGAATGTTTTAATTTTATTTAAAAAAATAATAAAATGAATAAACCAAAGAAAATTATTCCATTTGTATTTCCCATTTGTACAATAGCGTAAAAAGTCACGGGTTGTGTATCGAGCGATTAAAAACAATACAAGGCCTGTTATGATAAGGAAACTTTCCATCTCTTCCATTCCAGTTATTATAAAATGGTAACAATGTCAATTTTGGAATCAGCAGAAGCTCAGTAGTCTGAGTACAACCTCTCGCGGGCGCGTTTTTCACTGAATACAGTGGAATGAGAAATAATGTAAACTCCAGATTATTTCATTCCACAAACCCAAAAAATAAATACATAAAAATAATTCATACAAAATATGAAGTACAATTAAAAAATTAACCTGCACTTTACCTTTGAAAAAAGTAAAAATAAATCTCGACAGATAAGTGTTTCTGTTAGTATTTGTGCACACACGCTGTGTGTTTGTGCACGCAAGTAGTGTGTGTGTGTGTGTGTGTGTTTGTGCACACAAGCACTGTGTATGTGTGTGTATGTGTGTTTTTGCAACACCCTCTCCCTCTTCTCGTCATACACAGCAATCCTACTGCGTGGGACGACTTTCTCACACACACACACACACACACACACACACACACACACACACACACACTAAGGGAAAATTAAGAAGGGACATCTATGATGGAACCACTGCTGTAAAAATAAAACAAATTAACCTGCATTTCACCTTTGAAAAGAATCACGTCAGAGTAGTGTTTCCGTTAGAAAGAGTGTGTGTGCGTGTGTGTGAAGGTGAGAGGAGGAAGGGTGTCTGTGAAGGGGCACAATGTCCAATGATGCGCACACAGACACAATGGAGTCAGTGCAGGCTGACAGAGAGACAGTGAGAGAGAGAAAATGGATCTTTAATCTCTTTAATGAGACTTGCTTTTGCTTTACATGTGCGCACACACATTTGTTATAATAAGCAATACACGCGCACTGTACACACACACATACGAACACAAAATAAAATATGTTTTACACGTACACGCATGGTCACAGTGTTATAGTAAACAGTATACGTGTGCACGGATGTTGATTATACCAGTGAGAGACGCGCACTAAGACCGAGCAGGGGAGACGATTACCCACAATTCCGCAGCGCAAGAGAGAGGAAAACCGCTGGCCAAGTTGTGATCACCTGACGCTCAGAGGCAAAACAAGGACTGTATTTGTGCAACGTGATACTCGGTACTCGTAAACTTGCTCGTTTTTCAATTAAAAATGTATTAAACATTTTTGCTAATCTTGCGAAACATTGTGTTACTCGCAATCCGAGGTTCCACTGTACACTGTTTTCAAGGGGGTGGGGCTAAGAAACACATCTCGGTTTATTAATCTACGCGTTCAAGTTTTGGTTTAGTATTCAGTGCGCACCGTTTGTTTGGTTTTATATCTGTTATGTTACAACGATATTATAACACACTGTGCGTATAACACACACACACACACACACACAGATCAACACAAGCAGACCAAACGTCAACAGCACGTCATTCCCCAAACAGTGCAACACTGAGCATTTACTTAAATCTGCATTTACTTAAAGTTGTTTACAAAAATCACTGATAAATAGCTCATGATACATACATTTAAACAATTAATTCATACAGATATACCTGTTTACATGGAAATCTACAGGCTTGTCACTGAACGATTTACCCTGATAAAGAGCTGTATATAAACAGTGGCAGCTGGAACACCTAATATAGATGCAGGATTATTATTTATAATCTAAATAAAAATGCTTTCCTAAACATGGACTTTTGTTGTTTACTTACAATATTTGTTAATGTAATTTAAATGCAGTTTGGGCTCGGGATGTTGAAGCGTGATCCTCCTCTTTAACTTCCTACATAGTCAAATCAGCGCTCAACTACACGTGTAAAGTTTTCCAGAGTGCATTGGCAGAAGTAGACTAATGATTATGAATGATTCTGGGAAACTAAAGGAGTCTGACTCCGTCCTTTTTAATAATTCATTCATAAATTAGTGATTTGTTTTTCGGCTGTAGTGATGAAGGTGATCATGCCATCCCATCATCTCCGAGGGCATGTATAAGCCTATAATTCACGTTTCATACGGATTACATAACCTGAAATTTGTTTTCCATTAGTTTATATAAAAGTAGACATTTCACTTTTTATAAGTATATATTTTCACGTCTGTGAGGCAAGCATACACAGAGTTTTGGTTCATTTTCTGACGCGCACAAGTTCACCGAAAACAATAGAGAATAGCGCTGTGTGCCTGTTTGCTTTCATTATTGTACAAAATCATAACGTTTTGTCGTCATTGTGAGTGCACTTAAATAAAAGTAGAGTTTTATAAAGGCCGTGTAGCTATAGTTTTATTATATTGTTTTTGCACGTTAATCTGACAATAATGATAAAATCTAAAGGCTCACTGTGTTAACGTTTACACACTAAAGGAGCTGCGGCTCAGCGGTAAAACCCAACAAACGCACAAACCAAAGACGCAGCGGTAAAACCATTATTATGTTTGAGTATTATCTGTACACACCGTGTGCGCGCACAAACCCACTAAAGGAAACACTTATCTGTCTGGATTTATTTTTACTGTTTTCAAAGGTAAAGTGCAGGTTAATTTGTTTTATTTTCACTTTATATTTTGTATTCATTATTTTTATATATACATTTTTTGGGTTGTGAAATGAATAATCTGAGTTTCCATTATTTTTTATGGGGGAAATTAGCTTTGATATGCGAGAGTATGAATATACAATAAAATGAAATAATGTCATTTTAATTATATTATAATACTGTTTTTTGCATAAATTTTTATTTAAATAAAATATGTTTTTGTAGAAAGAAAAAAAAACTATTAAAATAAGAATAAATAAATAAATACACTGCTAGTTAAATGCTACTACACAAGTAATTATACAGTGTTTGTTGTTCTTCACAAAACATACCATTATGCTGTGCGTACAAATAATGTATACATTTATCTTGTTTTTTAACATTATTTTTAGAGTCTACTACTGTATCATCATGTGCAACAACTCCTGCAGGTAAGACTCTCTGTTCCTGCATTTTTTGTGATGTTTTATATGTCTGTATGTGCTCATCTCCTAATGAATAAAACCACAGTTCAAATAGATAATATTGCAATATTGATTAGAAATCTTTGCTTGGTTTGCGGAACACTCGTAAACCACGTTACTCGCAATCCGAGGTTCCACTGTATTCCCATATGAGTGAATTTTACTAATGAGGGAACAAAAGACTGCTAAAGATGTGTAACAGTTAGAAATGCTGTGAGAATACAAACTAGACTACACAGAAAACGAAAGTAATCAATGAACAAAGCCACTGAATCAACAGGACAGAGTGGGAGTTTCACTCACCACACTTCAAATCACTGGATTTTTTTTTCAACTCTCGATCATAAAATGGTTCATTTTTTTAAATATATTTGCTCAGAACATATGTGATTCTTCTGTAAAGAAAATGTGAATGGTGCTTGCCGTGGCATTGGAGTCATGCTAGCAAGGTGCTAATCAATCTTGCATCATGTTAGCAACATTCTAATGATGTTGCTAGCGACATGCTAATAATGTGAGCATAATGGTAGCAACATGCTAATATTGTTAGCATCATGCTAATATTGTTAGCATCATGCTAATATTGTTAGCATCATGCTACCAATATGCTAATCATGTTAGCAAGATGCTAATGATGTTGCTAAGGGGGCGTGGCTTATGAGCATCTTGATAAATGTGAAAGACTGATTGTTTGCCTGAGTTATGAACCCTCCCCTGTGTCTACACGACAGTGCGATCCACATTTAAATTTAGTTTCATTGTTCCTGTGGAAGTTACCATTGTATGTTAATTGCCCACTGCTGGGGCAATTTACTACTCACGCCTTAAAGTCATGTCAAGCCCCACATTCCTGAATAAGCCCAACAAACGACAAACGGAACGGGCCTAGTCAAGCACCAAATCCCTCATTATAAGTCAATGGGGCAATTTTGGGCATCTCTGGCGCCCCAGGGGTACAACTTATATGCCGAGATACCCCGGACATTCATGGACATTGTACATTTGCACATTCAAGCACAAACTTACCCTGAACTTTCCACCTCACTTTTGCATATTGCAGACTATGGACATTTATGAACCTTGTACATCTACACATACATGCACATTTGCACACTTCCCAGACATTTCCATTTCCATTTAATTTTTAATTCATCCCTATTTTATTCTATGTTTGTTTAGACAAGTTTTTTTATATTTCTTATATATATTTTATATATATATATATATATATATATATATATTGTTGTATTTTCAATAGCTATGTTTACTATAGCTTAACTTATTTTTATTTAGATTAATCTTATTTTAGTCCACTATTTATTTCTTGTTAATTGTTTTTACATTTTTAAGGTCACGCGTGATTGTATAATGCTACTACACAACTAATTATACTGTGTTTTTTTTGTTGTTGTTCACATACCATTATGCAGTGCATACAAATAATTAAATATTTTTACATTATTTTCAGAGTTTACTACTATATCAATTTCTGCAGGTAAGACTCTCTGTTACTGCATTTTTGTAATGTTTTATGTGTCTGTCTGTATGTGCTCATCTCCTAATGAATAAAACCACAGTTTAAATAGATCAATAATAATATTGCAATTGCTAAGTACAGTGGAACCTTGGATTATGAGCATAATTTGTTCCGGAAGTGGGCTCGTATTCCAAAACACTCGTAAACCAAATCATCATTTCCCATAAGAAATAATGAAAACTCAAATTCCACAGCCCCAAAAGATAAATACACAAAATAATTAATACAATCTATCAAATGAAAATAAAACAAATTAATCTGCACTTTACATTTTTAAAAAAGTACAAATAAATCCCGACAGATAAGTGTTTCCGTTGGTGCGCGCAGTGTGTGTGTGTATGTTTGTGTGTGTGTGTGTGGAATTAGCCCCTTCCCTCGCCTCGTTTTACACAGTAACACTCCTCCTCCCTCTCCCCACCGCGCATTTTAAGATTCCCAACAAACACACACACAACGGAGACACCGTTTTAACAGGAAAAAAATTAATCTCTCTGAGACTGGCATGAGCGTATATTAACAGACTCACTTTTTAAGTTTCACAACAAACACATTAATTGCGGAAACACCGTTTTAACGGAAAAAAGCGAGACTGGCATGAGCGCATACTAACAGAATCACTTAAGTTTCACAAAAAACGGACACACACAAACACGGAAACAGAGTTTTAACTGGGAAAAAAGAAATCTCTCTGACCTGGCGTGAGCGCATACTAAGGGAATCACTGCTGTAAAGTAAAAAGTAAAAAAAAAAATGAACCAGCACCTTACCTTTGAAAAGAATCGCAACAGAGCAGAGTTTCTGTGTGTTTGTGAAGCCGGGGAGGGGGTGAAAAGGCGAGAGAGCGTCTGTGTGTGTGTGTGTCGGTGTCAAATTGCGCGCGCAGACTCATAAGAGACTGACTCTCGGTGTCAAAATAAGAGTCGCATGTGTGATACATGATACTCGGCGCTCGTAAACGAATACTTGCTCGGTTTCCGAATACATTTTTTTGAAAAAAAATTCAAACACTTCAAATCACCTGTAAGAATTTCAGAATAGTCAGACATAGTTAGCACAGAGTCAGCCATGGTATGGTGCCACTCAAGGGCCCAACTATGGTAACCTAATTGAGCTGGGTCTTGAACCTTCCGATCAATAACTCTGTGCCCTAACCCTCTGAGCTACCCCTGCCCAAACTGTCAGGGTTTTTTTTTATTGTTTTTTGGGGGGGGGGTTTTACCATTAATACAGCTTAATAATCATCTCTAAGGAAAGTCTCATTCCTTATTCTAATATTCCTGTATGTGCTATTTCCGTCCCTAATATAATTATATCATACATCATGTATACTGACCAGAACACAGCGTGTCACATTAGTGCTGTGCAGTTTCATTCTCTCATCTCAACCTGATTTCCTGTGAACATTCTTGGCTAACTTTCTAAAAGAAAAAAAGGAAAATCAAAGAATTTAATGTATGTATTGTAATTCAGTTACACTTCCAGGATACGTCCTCCTACTATGGAATCAACTGTAAATTAAACCTCTGTGTTCTAGATTCATTACACTTGCACATTGTAACTCTCCCATGGTTGCCAGTTTTCCCCAGTCTCTTTCTTACTGTTGAGTCATGAACACTGACCTTAACTGAGACAAGTGAGACTTGCAGTTCTTTAGATGTTGTTCTGGGTTCTTTTATGAGCTCGTGGATGAGTTGTTGTTGTGCTGTTGTAGTAATTTTGGTAGTCTTGCGCTCCTGGGAACATTCAACACTGTTCCTCCATTTGTTTCTCCATTTGTGGCTCTTACCTTGGTTTGCTAGAGTCTTTAAGCCTTAGAAATGCTATGTAACTCTTTTCAGACTGATACATGTTACTTTGATTCACATCTGTTCTTAATTTTTGTAGATTGTGGCGGCTCATGCTTAAAAACCTTCTAATGTGGCTGAATTAAATAAATTCTGAAAAGAACAGTGGACAAAAATTCCTCCACAGAGATGTCAATGACTAATTGCCAGTTAAGGCTTGATTGCAGTTGTTTTTGCCGCCAATGATGTCAACCAGTTATTAGGTTTAGAGCAGTTACTTTTTCACAAAAGGCCAGGTAGGTTTGGACAGGTTTTCCCCTAATAAATTAAATCATGATCATTTAAAACTGCATTTTGTATTTACTTGGGTTATCCTTGTGTAATATTTAAATTTGTATGATAAAAAAAAAAGAATCAGGGGGGTGCAAATACTTTTTCACAGTACTGTGACCACACACCAGTGGACAAACCCACTGAAACAACTGGGCAAAGTGGGCATTTGACCCTCCATATTTAAAACTTTTTGCTTAATTTGCTCTCTTCTTTCTCTCTCTCTCACTCAGGTTCCATGGTGTTTGTGTCTGTGTGGCTTTTTGAAGTCATCATCCTGCTGTGTCTGTTAGTGGGAGCGCTTTATATCTTCCCCAGATTCTACAGGAAACAGAGAATAACTGAGAGTAAGAATTAACTCCCTATTAACATGGAAGGCACATGAACATTTTATAATGTTGTGAATATATAATGTTTAAAATAGAAAATCTAATGTCTAAAGCTTCCATGGTGATGTAAGAGCAGTGATGACCTGAGAATCATTTCCTCCCACAGATCAGGAAGCTCTGTAACCCTGGATTAGTATCAGAAGAATCAGTCCATGGCTGCTCTCCTTCATGCAGCAACTCAACAACCCTGAACCACCAGATAATGTATAACCAGCAATAACAGCAACCATCAAAACTAATTACATTTCTCATTTCCCATCTACTTTTTAAAAACTAAACCAGCTTTATAATACCTGCAGATTTCTTGATGAACATTTTTTTAGCTTTAATATTCATGTTGCAATACTGCAATGTTTAAAGGTTTAAAATGCACTCTTTGGTCATTTTGGACAATCAGAGGCATCAGACTATGCTTTTGGTTCTCTAGAGTTCAGAGTTTTGAAGCTCTACCCAGGAGTCTCCAATTTGTATTTTCACATATGGCTAGGTATGTTTGGAAGGCTTTTTCCCTTAATCAATAAAATGATCTTTTATTTTATTGATTAAGGAAGTACCTAAAATAAATCAGTCACATTTTAAAGTCATTCATGAAATGGCCACCAGGTGGTGCAAAGTGACATTTTCATTCACCCCAGTTTTTAAATATAATTTATTAAAATTATTTAAATATAATTTATATATCATTTATGAAGTCATAAAAAAAGTCAAAACATTCAGAAATCATTTGACCCAACAACTGGTTTATTCTTTATTCTCTGGTTTCTTCAAACGGCAGCCTGCAAAATGTTAGAAATATTACTGTTATTGTGTCACAAAGTGTCGGTTTAATAGTTGTTGGTGCTACGGGGATGTAAAATGTAATTTGTTAAAATGTTTTCATTATTTATTAAAGAAAATTATGATGATCATAACAGCCTACTACATGTCATTCTTATAATAATGCAAAAACACTGACATCTTCTGATGCAGTAGAACGTCCTGACAATGTTTGAATTTTATGGTCATTTAGTTTCATTTGTTTCACTTAATACTAAATTTATTAAATTAAAGTCAGTTTTATTTATGTACCACTTTTAACAATGGTCTTCACAAAATGAAGACAATGGTCTTCATTTTGAAACAATGGTCTTCACAAAATGAAAAGACCATTTATGGAAGTGAGTATGAGTGAG
Organism: Clarias batrachus; assembly: GCA_003987875.1. NCBI lineage: Eukaryota > Metazoa > Chordata > Actinopteri > Siluriformes > Clariidae > Clarias > Clarias batrachus. The sequence goes on along the minus strand of QMIH01003788.1, from coordinate 18,711 downwards.
AAAAATGTGTCTAAGGAAAAACTCCCTGAGATGGCAGTAGGAAGAAACCTTGAGAAGAACCAGACACAACAGGGAACCCATCCTCATTTGGGTGATAACGGATAACAGGAATCATATGATGACATCATGTGTATTCTGCAGCTGGAATTTCAATATGACAGAAGTTATTTAAGTTAACATGGAGTCCAGTTCAGCACCAGGATGAGTCAGCAGCATAAATCTGCTACAGATTTAAAGAACACAAAGTATAAGATGACACAAAATCCTACACACGTAGCTTTTCTAATTACACATGATAGATTCTAAAGGCACACTATTAACATTTACTTTGCTTAAATTCGATCCTAATAAGATTTAATTTAAATTCAAAACTTTTGCTGTAATTAAAGTATTTTTAGTAAATTTTATCTGCTACTTCGTACAGCACTAAAGGACCTGCGGCTCATTAATCCTTGAGAGAATGAACTAAGGCCTGAGGTCTCAGTCTATAGCGCCACTCAGCGGTAAAGCCAGCAAATGTACAAACCCAAATGCCGTCCCCGGGAGACGCAGTGGTAAAACTTTTATACCGGTTGAGTATCATCTGTATAGCAGCATGTCATAAACACTCTTCTGTTTATATCATACAGTTAGACCTATAATGACATTTCCAAACAATAGTCTATTCAAAATAGTGCACAATTAAGCGTGGAGGTTTACGTCATAATACAAGGTTAATGTGTTACAGATAAATCAAGCGTACAGCTCGAGCTATTAGATTTTAACCCAGTGAAATGTAAATGATACAGGGCATGAAACTATATTTCTATATTTTTTTATCCTATCCGGATCTAACCGGACATCCTTAAATTCTCTCTCTGCCTCACACACAGTCTGCATACACACACATGGAGCATGTTAAAAGCAGGTTAAAATACACTCACCTAAAGGATTATTAGGAACACCATAGTAATACGGTGTTTGACCCCTTTCGCCTTCAGAACTGCCTTAATTCTACGTGGCATTGATTCAACAAGGTGCTGAAAGCATTCTTTAGAAACATTGGCCCACATTGATAGGATAGCATCTTGCAGTTGATGGAGATTTGTGGGATGCACATCCAGGGCACGAAGCTCCCGTTCCACCACATCCCAAAGATGCTCTATTGGGTTGAGATCTGTTGACTGTGGGGGCCATTTTAGTACAGTGAACTCATTGTCATGTTCAAGAAACCAATTTGAAATGATTCAAGGTTTGTGACATTTCATTTCAATTCAATTTTATTTCTATAGCGCTTTTAACAATGGTCATTGTCTCAAAGCAGCTTCACAGAAATGAAAAGAAAATGAAAAGAAGACTTATGGAAATGTATATATGTGTAAGAAAAATGTGTCTAGATAATGAGATTGTCCCTGATGAGCAAGCCAAGGGTGACGGCGACAGTGGCAAGGAAAAACTCCCTGAGATGGCAATAGGAAGGAACCTTGAGAGGAACCAGACTCAACAGGGAACCCATCCTCATCTGGGTGATAACAGAGAACAGAAATTGTATAACATCATGTGTGTTATGCAGCTGAAAGTTCGRTATAACAGAAGTTATTTAAATTAACACAAAGTCCAGTTCAGCACAGGGATGAGTCAGCAGGTGCAGAGGGCAGATGGGGGTCTGGATCACTGGGAGCTCAGGAGCAGCATGTGTAGTTCCAAACCATCATGAAGCAGAATCCAGTTGGAGCAGGTCCTTCTCTGGATGCCTCAGGAACCTCGCAGGGTCGGCCTCTGTCTACTGGAGCTGGCAAAATCTCCAGATGCCTCGGGATGGGTGGAAAAATAAAGAGCAGGTGAACAGAATTAGCGTGGTTGCCATTCAGGATAGATGTACTGGAGTATGAGGTAAAGAAATTAATTATGTGTATGCCAGATTAAAGAGATGTGTCTTGAGTCTACTTTTAAATTGGGTGTCTGAGCCCCGAATAATAATGTTTTTACTGTTGTTTATCTTTTCTGCAGGTTTTCTGTTTTAGGATTCTGTCCTTTGTAACTTTTCAGAGACTAAGTTAAGTTGAGTTAAGTTAGCCTTTATTGGTCCCATATACATTACTGCACAGTGAAATTCTTTATTCTTCGCATATCCCAGCTTCTTGTTAGTAGGCCGGGGTCAGAACGCAGGGTCAGCCATTTTTACGGCGCCCCTGGAGCAGACAGGGTTAAGGGCCTTGCTCAAGGGCCCAACAGCAGCAACCTGGCGGAGCTGGGGCTCCAACCACCGATCTTGCGATTCGTAACTCAGAGCCTTAACACACTGAGCCACCACGGCCCTGTCTAATGTCTAATGTGTGTTATGTAGCTCTGAGAAAACAACTCCACCTGAAATAGTGAACGAGGATTTTTTTTTTTTACCTAGAACTTACTGGCAGGCCGTCTGTTCATCACTGGTGAAGTTGTTCTAGTAACATCACATTTACAAGTGATCTACACCCAGTCACTCATGATTCCTGCTGAATCAAAACCCTGCAAACATCACCTGCCCTGTAGAAAATCATGTCAGTAGCACACAAACATCTACTCCATTAATCTGTTTTATGTTCCTTTTGCACACGTCACACTTTTGTGAGACATAACGATGAAAATTATGTTTTAAGAATGATAAATAAATAAATAAATAAATAAATAAACTATTGAACTTGAAAAAAGTCTGGAATGTTATTAGAACTATTTTGATTCAGACCTTCATGTAAAAGCCTGTTCAAGTATAAAAGTGTTCATAGCCATATGCACAGACACTGAGCCTTGTCTGAGCCACATTGATAAACGGGTTGCATATGAATAGTTGCATGGCTACTATTTTTACTAATCAACTAATAACTCAATAAAGTATTTTATTAGTCAACTTTTCTGTTGTTAGGACAAAATCTGTTTTAGGACATTGTTATTTTCAGGCTGCTTTGTTTGTGCAGATAAGAACAAATTACACTGCACTTTATTTTACAACCAAACAGCCTACAAATTACATTTACAGCTTCAATACTTTCATGTAGCAAAACATTAAAAACATTATAACAGTCTGTAAAATAATAAATCTGTGCATTACATTTAATAATCAATTGATAGATGAAGAACAAACCAGCCTGTTTGAGGTGCCATGCCCAAGTTTAGACTTAAAGATTAGATAATAACTTTATAATCCATAATAACCAGTTCATCACTGCACCACCAGAGGGAGCCCATGCCCCAAAATCTAGAATTCGTCTTCTTTATCACTTCCTGTCCATGTGCTATACAGTATAATGCTGGCTCTCGTTAGTCTTTTAAAGCCTTGCTGATGATCTAAACTCTGAACTGTTGTTCTGTGTTTGTATTTGATTGCGCAGAATAATAGAACACAGTTGTGGGTGAAAAAAAAACTTTATTTATTTCTCACAAAGATCCCCTGCCACACTAATGCACTTATCCCAGTGTTTCACTAGTGCTTGGAAAACATCAAATTAGAAAGTTTTCTCAGTACACATGAGCCATGAGTGAAATCCTGGCCTCCAAGGAACTCCTTTAATGGCCCAAACATGTGGAAATGGCTTGGAGCGATGTCTGGACTGTACGGTGATGTGGCGATAACTAACAACTGAGTTCCTGTAATGAGTGGGTTATAAAAACCCATAGGATTAACCAATCAGGTGAGGCTGCTGTCACACCAGCAACAAACTGTGAAGCCAGCTGCCCTTCTATATCACTATTAACATTGGAAAGCACAGTTATACATGGTAGAGATTAGAAGTTTATAATAAATACTTTTTCATACAGGAAAAAGAAGAGGGATTCAAACTTTCAGTGAGGAAAATGAAGTCCACACCAAATGGTCCTGCCAAACTTCAGCTGTTGTTATGGTGCCTGTGACACTTATACTGATTGTTTTGCCCTGCTTGCCTGGATTAACTGCATATGTTATTTTACTGTAGTGTCCATTTTATTGCAATTTTGAACAGAGAAAATAAAAAGTATAGAAATCATTCGTTTTACTCAAACACAGAAAATAAAAAGTATGGAAATAATTAGCATTACTCAAGAGTAATGTTGAGGTGTGTGTGTGTGTGTGTGTGTGTGTGTGTGTGTGTGTGTGTGTGTGAGAGAGAGAGAGAGAGAGAGAGAGAGAGAGAGAGAGAGAGAGAAGCATCTACATAATGCAGTTTTTGTAAAATCATACGGGGCACTCTAGAAGACTGTCTGGTTAAATTTAAATTTTATTTCAACCTTGCTCTATTAAACCAGCCCATTATTTATTATTTAATTATATCAGCATGTCACATCATGCTTTATTATTTATGTAATACTTCATATCCACTTTATTATATTATCTTATGAAACATTCATCAAGACTCTTTTTCTGTTCTGGCACTTAGGTGGTGGAACAAACTTCCTCTTGATGTCCGTACAGCGGAGTCTTTGGCTATCTTTGAATGACGACTCAAGACGTACAGTATCTGTTTCTTCAATACTTGGACTACTACTACTACTACTACTACTACTACTACTAATAATAATAATAATAATAATAATAATAATCATCATCATAATAATCATAAATAAATGTGTTTGACTGATGGCACTTTAAATTTTTAAAGCACTTTTTGTAAGTTACTCTAGATAAGAGCGTCTGCCAAATGCATAAATGTTATCTAGCTTTTAAAACTGACTGTGCAAAATGTACAGAGATCACCTCTTTCGTGCATGACCAGGATAACTAAAAGATAAAATAACACTGTAATCTCTTGACATATTTAAATAAAATGTGTGAATATAGTTTCACACTTAATATAAAAGTGTGCACTGAATTTTTTTTACAGACAGTTTAAAGCAGATGCTAAATTTCTGCACTGAAACCAACTGCAACATTCTGTCCATTTCTTTAGGAAAGAAAACAGGAAGTAACCCACTGTAGAAATGTGCTCTTACTTCCTCCTTTTTCCTCATAGTATATTTGTCATGTAAAACCATAGCCACAGTTTTACCCTGTCTGTAGTGTTTCCCCAGAGCTAAACCAGTGTGTGTGTGTGTGTGTGTGTGTGTGTGTGTGTGTGTGTGTGTGTGTGTGTGTGTGTGTGTGTGTGCGTGTGTGTGTGTGTGTAGTGTAAAGATCTCCATCTAGTAAGAAGAGAGAACTCCATTATGTTAATTTCCCATTAGTTAGATTTTTGGAGTTTTTTTGTTTTTACTGCGCTTCTGTGGACTTAAAAAATGCAGATTGTCTTTGGGATCCTGATGATAATCATAGGAGCTGCTTCAGGTAACCTACACAAACATGATTTACTCACTCACTCACTCACTCACTCGTCTTCTATACCTTTTTATTTTTGGAGCCTATCCCAGGAGACTTGGGGCACATGGCAGGGTACACTCCGGACTGGGTGCCAATCCAGCGCAGAAACATGATTTATTTATGCTTAAAGTTTTTTCAACATTTATTTTGTGTTAAAATAAATAAGATTTTTTAAAAGATGACTGTCTGAACACAAAAAAGTATAATTTTGCATAAAAGAAATATTTAAAAAAATAAATTCTAGCTCTCTATATAATGAACGATTTAAAATAAAGAATGTCATGTTGGAAGAAAAATATAAATATAAAAAAGATAAATATTTTACTTGCCGTTATTCTGTGTTGTAAAAGATAAAATTTGACACAATAGTCATCAGCAAATATGTAAAATTTCAACAAACCCAACATTGTCCAACATTGTTCAGGATGATGAGTTTTGCTTTTTCACTGTGTGTTAATACAAAGTAACAAAGCATTTCTATAAATAGTTTTCTCCTTGAGGCGTACTGGTCATTTGTTCTGTTAACTTTATATATTACTACAATTTATTCTTATTATTGCCTCTAATAATCAGATTAAAATGCATATATTTATAGACATGTCATTCTCCAGCCACATCACATATTTAATAATCAAGCAAAAAATAAAAATCATTAGATCATGTAACAAAATGAATAGACATTTTTTGCTATTCATACTTATAGCATCAATTAATTATTTCTTCCATTTTTATAAATGCTTTTTTTCCCTTTGTTTTCTTTTCATACTACGTTTAGACTAACTTAACATTTGAGTTACTTTGCACTTGAGGTTCCATTGAAGTCACTATTCATCAGAGTTGGTCCTCATTTAAGGATAACACTTACTGTAAACACACAAGGACATATTATTTCTGTTCTCATGAATTGTTTTAACATACTGATTTCCAGATCGTCTGTATTAGTGTTGTGAAGTTTAAGTGGATCAGAGAAGTGTATCAATGTGCTACAATATCAACAGAATGTTCCTGATTATTTTTCCCTCTGCAGGTTTGCTGTTTCAGGATCCTGTTGTCTGTAGATTTACTGATAGTAATCAGTGTTATGTAGCTCTGGGACAACAACTGCACCTGCAAATACCCCTGGAGGATAAGTTTAACCTAAAGTTCACAGACAAGACAAATAACACTCGTATCATTTTAAAATATAGAAAAACCCAAAGTAACCCACCAACACCAAATATCACAGGATGGCAGTTTGTTAATGATAATAAAACTCTGATACTAACCAGTGCAGAGAGGAGAGACTCTGGAACATATACTTTACACACCTATGATGCAATAAGCGGGACTACTAAAGGCATTTATACTCTCCAGCTGAACATTGAAGGTAGGAACACACAACCTCTAATCACATCACACACACACTACAATATTTACATTTTATACATGTATACAATATAAATGTACTAATTCCATAATTAAAAATGTTTTTGACATAAATAGTTTTCTTTTTAACTTAAAAACTCTCTCTCTCTCACTCTCTCTCTCTCTCTCTTCACATGCTGACAAATAAAAGAAAACATTCAACCTTGCTGTTATATAATACCTTTAGTAATATAATACCTTTTATTTAATATACAGTATTTACATCGGTTTTGTCTTAGTAACTTCAAAAGAAATAGTAAAGAAAGGCTTAGAGGGATCATCAATGAATAGCGCAAGTGATGGCAGTTATCATCAAGCAGATGTTGCAACTCAAGTAAATACAAATAGTAAACAATCTTTGTTGAACGTTCACATCAAAGCTAACATGTGGTACATGAGGAATAAAACATTCCAACCACATTAGTAGAGGACTGTAATTAATTATTTAACAGCAAGTCACATAAACCCCCATTAACTGCTTTGTTCTTTATAAAAGAGATTAAACAAATCTATCAATTTTCCCTCTAGTTAAACATCATATTCCTTTTATAAACAGGGTGCTTATTTAAAAGATTTATCAGCTTTGTAGAAATTTATCCAGATGTCAAGTTAATCTCTTCCAAATTTGTGGTATTGTATAATGTAAAGTATACAATGTAATGTACATTATACTGTTGTATTGTATAATGTAAAGACGTTGGATTATCATAGTAAAACCAGCATCATATTATAGGAATAATCAGCCTAGAGAAACAATAACCAGCGAACGCAGAGATTTGATCTGCTATATACTATAAATAATGTATACACAAGATGATGTAACGGCACATAATGAGACTAATCATTAGGATTATCTAGAAGAAAGCAGGAGTGAGAAATAAATGAAGCAGTGATCTAACCTAGCAAATATTTTATCTCTGTAATCTGCAGGTCAGGTGTCCTCAGTGAAAGTGTCTTACAGCTGTTTGTCCTCTGGAGTCATGAAAGTGTTCTGTTCTGCTGATGGAGACAACTTCACCTTCAACTGGACTCCTGATTTAAACAAAACTCATCAACTGGAGAACAGGACCAGCACTCTCATACTGGATAAAGACCATCATGGAAAAGTCACCTGCTCTGTAGAGAATCATGTCAGCCGTGATCACATTACTACTGAAGTCCCGCCATGTCCTGGTGAGTCTGTCTTTTATAAATAATAACTTAAACATTAGTAACAACAAAAAATGAATGAATTAATAAATGAATAAATAGATGAATAAAGCAACAGTGTTTAATGTTATTAATCACACTGTCTCTGGGAAAATTATCATTCACAGGGGAGATGATCGAGTCAAACCTACTAACAATCTTAATTAAACTTATCCACTTCACATAATAATGTATGCTCATGCATATGTGCGTATACACACTTTATCTAAAATAGACTGGAGAATTAATCCAGTCACATGTAATCCTGAGCAGTTTTAAAGCAAAGGTTTTAGCTAATAAAAATGTTATGTTAAAAAGTCTGCAGGGTTTCTACACATTAAAAAAAAAAAAAAAAGTTTCTCAATATTATGAAAAGGAAAGTTTTTTTTATTTATTTATTTAACTGTTACATCAATTTAAAGTGAAGGAAACAAGGCTTGTCAGGGGTTGGTTGTTTAGAACTGCTATAAGTTAGTGAGAAAAAAGAAAGAAAAAGTATGAGTTGTCTTATTATTAAACAGAATATTGTATTTATTGACATATTGCTGTAGTGTATGATTAATAAAATATTTTATAATGTTGCTATGGTTAAATGCTACTTTGCAATGAGCTGCATCATAACACCGTAGAGTCTATTTTAATAGAAGATCACACACTCCAAATCATTTATATCTTACTTGCAGTACTACAGTACATAATAAGCGTTTAATATTTTTCTTGCAAATCTGGGGAGAGGGTTGATGTATTCAAGTGAAACCCATTTAAATTAAATATAGCATTTGATCCTCACATGTTTTTATTAAATGTTATTCACACCAATTAAAATAATTTCATTTGAGACCAAATAAGCTAGTGCTTCTATCTTCTAATGAGCCTTCCAAGCCTTCACACTACTTACAGAGATTAAAAAAAAAAAAATCTTCTATGATTCCCTGTCAAAATGATAGACCTCTAAATTGCTCATGAGAAATCTTGTAGTAAGAAACAACTGCATAAATATATTTATTATTATTATTATTATTATTATTATTATTATTATTATTAATAATAATAATAATAATAATAATAATATAATTATTACTATAAGTAATACTATAAGGCGTATTTTTACAGATGTGTAAAAAACAAAAAAATAATTTTGTGATGAATTTTTTAACAGAGATGCATAATGCCTGTGGCTTGCAAATCTTGTTGACTTTCTTCAGCTTGAAGCAATAGAGATTGCTCTGTTCTGAGGTGTATAAAGCAAGAGGAAATATATATTTCTTTTATATATACAATTTTTAAAATATTTGTATATATTGTTGTTTGCTATTTGAAGATAGATTTGCCATTTCCCCCCCAAAATCGGTGACTGGTGAGAGTTAAGAGGTTTAAAGAAAATTGAGAAAAAAAAAAAAAAAAACCTGCCTCAAAAATCATGGGATAATTCACTGGTTTCATGAAACGCCAAGCCAAGAAAAACTGCATGAAACATTTTTTTTTTCATTTAAAGGTAGGATAGGTATCTAAAACATACAACTAATGGTGTCCATGCCAGCTCGAGTGCATACCGTCATTAAAGCAAAAAGGTTAAAATACATATATACAAAGAAACACAGATCTTTATATAAATATTTACATTTGCTTTCCAGTGATATACTTTGTAAGCAAATATATTGTATTCAATTTGAAGGCATGTGTTTGCAAACTCCTTGTAGACGTTTATAGTGTATATTTTTATGCAGACCTTTTATTAGACTGTGTATTAATTATATTTCATTGACATGCACTTGCAGAGTCCACAACAGCGAGCAGGACAACCACTGCAAACCCTGGCAGGATTCCCACAGTAAGCCACAACAAAACTCACAATCTTACCATGAGAGACCCAAGCACCAGTAGCAACTCATTATTACTAAGTAAGTAAATAGAGTAGGACATGAATATGCAGAGTGATACATGTGATACAGTGATACATTTATGAAAAACAACTGTGTGTATGTATAATAAAAATCAATGCTTTGGATGCTTTAAAATTGTATTTTATAATATCTAAAAATGTATTCGTTTTCATTATCACTGAGATCATCAATGTTGTTAGGTCATGACTTGAAATTCTCTTCACTTCTTTAAAGCTAACTCTCTCTTTTAATTCTTGCAGATCCCCTTCTGATTAGTTTGAGCTCTGTTTTTGTGCTTCTCATCATGATATCCATCTTGGCATTCTACAAAAAGAGACGAGGCCAAAAAAACAAAGAAGGTAAGCATGTTGCATGTTTATTTGTTTGTAATTATTCTTAAAGGCTTATCTTACTATTTGAAAGAAGATTTATTTTACAGTGTACACTCACTGACCACATTAATAAGAATGCGTATGTACTTGGACATTCACGCAATCATCCCATTGGCAACGATGCAGTGCATAAAGTCATCCAGATACTGTTCATGAGCTTCAGTTAATACTCACATTACCATTTTGTATAAACTCTAGAGTCTCTTTTAAATTCTAGAAACAAATCCCTGAAAACCAACAATTTCTAAAATGTTAATATTAAGAACAAACATGACACAGTCAAAGTCACGTTTCTGAGATCACATTTTCTCCATTATGATATTTCATGTGAGCAATAATAAAATTTCTTGACTTGGTATAATTTATTGTTATTCATTGTGCTGCTGCCTATACCACTGAGCTTTTTTTCTACGGCTTAATAACATTTAAATATCTTAGAAGGATACTTGTTGTTTTTTAAGGAAGATATGTTGTTTGTTTTTTGTTTTTTTTTTACTCCTAGCTCCTTCTCAGGATGGTAAGGAGCTTGTGTACGCGCAGGTCGGTGATTTACCCATGGACAGGATAGAGACAAGACCCAGGACGTGTAAGGCTTTAACACACTTCATTACTACAGTATATACACTGGATTAATCCATCCAACACCCACTGTTAATGTACATGAAGTGCAATTAATACATTTTAGTTCACAAAAAATAGAAATATGTTAATATACCAGCATGAATGCATAGTACAATAAGGAAATCTCAAATGCTTTTATAGTCAACATTACCATTAAACCCTTTGCCTTCCTGTTAGAGTTATATAGCTTTTTAATTCCCCAGCCAATAAAAATGGTTTACCTCTAGGGACGTTTTTTTTATTAATTTAACACAATGTGGTAATTTCCACAGTAAATGCATATTCTTTTATTTAATCATTGTTTATAAAATTTAGACATTAAGTATCATTTTGGCCAATAAGTTATTTTTCCCCCTTCTTAGGAAATTTATTTATATAAATTTTGTCCTTATTGAAGACTGATTGAGCATTATTTGAATGGGAAGAACATGCCCATAATATGTGATATATAATTAATATTTGTAATTTGGGGTATATATGAATATTTGATTAATAATGATGTATATCAATATTCTATATATAATTAATGTTTATAATTTGAGGTTTATTCCTCATCTGTTGATAAGTTTATTTATTCTAAATATTTTCTTCAGAAATATCACAAGTTACTAACAGTACTCTGTCCTGTAACTCAATATTGAACAACTCATTCTTCTTTGTGGCATACCTTTTAAACATACTGTTGTAAGTGTTCTGTTATTTTTGGAAATATTTTATCTATAATAGCTCATCCTTAATTTACTATTAATTAATCATTTACTACAGGGGTTGTTCAGTAAAATGAAACTGAAACACTGTCCAATTTTGTGTTGGAGGTTTCATGGTAAAATTTGACCAGCCTGGTGTTTAATCTTCATTAATTGGACATTCCACCAGTGTGAAGAGCAGAGTGTGAAGGTTTAGTTAGCAGAGTAATAGTAGAGTGACTTTCTGCTAATATAAACTTAACTCATATAATCCCCTGTAATGACATGATGCTTGTAATGGGGTTAAAAGGGGCCTAATAGCACACTTTCACACTTCTTCAAATTTTTCTGAGAATAATAGCACTGTGAGGCGTTATGGTGGTGTAGTGCTTAGCACTGTAGTTTCGGGTCGGGTTCCTGATTCGATAGATTCCCACACAAGTCTGTGTGTGTGTGTGTGTGTGTGTGTGTGTGTGTGTGTGTGTGTGTGTGTGTGTGTGTGTGTGTGTGTGTGTGTGTGTGTGTTTGTGCCCTGCAATGAACTGACATACACTGCCTAGCGCCTTTTTAGTCTCCTGGGATAGACTCCACTTCTTGTGACCCTGTAACATTACAAGCGGTATAGAAAATTAATTAATTAATTAATTAATTAATTAATTAATGACAGCAATGTTAGACATTGGCATACAGAAAATGATAAAAATGACAATAATAAGGAACCTTCATTGCTAATATTGAGACCTAGAAGTGTATTCATAGCATTGTAACTTTCTTCTCTGGCTTTGTGATTAAAAACCATACAAACCTCATGAACTGGCCATGTTCACTCACTAATTCTTACCACATTTGTAAATATTGATTATTTGAATGAGTGTCACTTTCCTGTCAACTCCAACCATATCTGGGTATTCTCCTCTAACACCTAAAATGAGCAAATGTTTTTGCTCACTCAGCTGCTGCTGATTAGGTGTTCCAAGGCAGATCCTAAAAATATTCTGGCATGCATCTAGTTAGCATTCTACAGGAGCCTGACCTGATTCCATCTCCGTAATTAGTGTATCGTGAAGTTCACTATATTATCAGTCTTATCAGTCTTCTGCAAGGTGGGAATAAAAACATGTACCCACACTGGTCCTTTCCAGAAAGAATTGGACATTCAATTGCTACAGACAATGTAAAACAATGGTATTGTATAATGATTAAAATCTAATTTAATAAAAAAAAAAAGAAAGAAAAGAAACTTTGATCATGATAGCAGTTTTAACGTGTTATCATTTTAACAAAGTGTTCTCTTATGGTCCAGCACATGCTCAGGACAAAGATATGGAGAATGCTGAGGTGGTTCCTCGAGCAACCAAGAAGAAGCAACAGAAGAAAGAGGACGAGGTGCAGTACGGCGAGCTTGTGTTTAACACTCCTGCCAGAAACAAGCACAAAGTGGCCAAAGTACAAGACGATTGTGTGTACTCACATGTGCAGCATAATCGGTGAGACACACACTCTCAGCCTGTCTCAGCATGCAGCAGACTTATTAGCGTTTTTGTAAAGCATCAGATTGGAGCCTGATTATCTAAATATTATAGTTTTAAAACTTTAATAGGATAATTATTTATGTCTGAATTTTGCAAGATGATTCTGGTAGAGGAATTAGCTACTGGAGACATTGCACAAATACACACACTTACCAAGAACAAACTCCACAGACCACAAAGCAAAACTATTATAAAAGTATAACTATGATAAATTAAACATAATGTAAAGATAAACTACTTATTGTAGGCAACATTACCCACCAATTAATAAGCTTTAAATTGGTAATTATCACCAGAATTTGAGTTAAGAACCTTATTTGTGTTTTTTTCATAATGACATAAGTGCAGAAGAAGTAGGTTATTCTGTTTGAGGAAAAGCTACATAAAGCAGAGTTATCATCAATTATTTTGTAATAACAGGACAATCAGAAGTTCCTCTTATGAACACAGCAACAATTCTGATTCCAGCTGATTACATGCTTTTTTAATGTCTAAAAATGACTTTAAACGATTTATCTCATATACAATATCTGAGCAAAGAATTTTAAAGCATTTTTAATCGAAAACCGAGCAAGTATTAGTTTACAAGCGCCGAGTAACGTGTATCGCGCATGCGACTCTTATTTTGACACCGAGCAGCAAGGGATCACAACTGAGCCAATGATTTTTCTCTCTCTTGCGCTGCGGGAATTATGGGTAATCGTCTTCCCTGCTGCTCTTAGTGCTCATCTCTCTCTTGTGAAACTTAAAAAGCGAGGTGTGGGGAGGGAGAAGGAGTTTTACTGTTTAAGGCGAGGGGCTAATTCCACACACACACACATACAAATACACGGCACCTGCGCTCACAAACAGAAACACTTATCTGTCTGGATTTATTTTTACTTTTTTAAAATGTTAAGTGCAGGTTAATTTGTTTTATTTGTACTTTATATGTTGTATTAATTAATTTTATTCATTTATTTGAGTTTTTATTATTTCTTATGGGAAAAGTCTAATTGGTTTACGAGTGTTTTTGGAATACGAGCCTGCTTCCGGAACGAATTATGCTCGTAATCCAAGGTTCCACTGTACAAGCAATTCTTCTGTAAATTTCAATACCTTTTAACAAGACGTTTGACTGGACTGCCCTCCGTACAACACCTAATCAAAAAAGGGGCAATAGAGTTAAACAAACTCTATTGTCTAATCAGCATGTTTTTTTTATGTGTTTTATATTTCTTTACTGATTTTGCTATTTGGATCATTCCAACCCAATCATAAAAAGAATGCAAAAGGTGTCATGTCAGGCTCTTTTTTAATCAGCATTATTAGTAGTATTGGTACTTTAACATTTTATCAGTATTGTTTTGTTGACAGGTTTGAGCTCTAAACACATCTGTGACTTTCCCAATGCAGCTCTATGCTCTATTTTTTCCAACAGACATTTCTGTTTCTCTGCTTCTGCTATCTTGTCTTGTGGTCAAGTTTTGTAATTAAGAAACCTTATGTCATCCCAGAGGGCTCTTGTCTGCTGTTAACAAATTTTATATGTGTCAAATAAATATATTTTACATCATAATGTTTAATACAGCACTGCTGTAGGAGTGTTCATGTTTGTGTCTTTTAGTGTCTTTCTCCTAAAGTTTGAAAAGCTTTAGGAATTATTTTCGATTAGTTTATTGTTGGCTTCTTGTATTTATTATATATTGTTATTATTTACTGTTACTGTATACATATTGTTGTTGTCTACCTATCCGTGCACTGCTGTTTACTCTTGAAATGTGAGCTGGCCTCTTTAGGTCATTATAGGAAAGTGATCAACAATAGAATTCCTGTTGCATGCTGCAAATCAGGAGTTAAACACATAGTAATGATACTCTGCTCCCTGAAACCAAGAAGTAAATAATCTTTTAAAAGATCTATAACTGTAAAACATATTCATTCTGCTGGTAAAGTGCAACTCATATGTAGTGCAAAAAAGGATTAAGGAACCACAGCCTTTAATGATCATCTAGCAGATGCTTATCACTAATGTAAATTTTACTAAAGCAAAGTAATACTAAAATATATGGTATTAAAATAATCACTGATATAACCCTTTAGTACTCTCAGAAATTACTTTTGGTAATAAATTAAATATTCAATTACAAGTATTCTTACTTTACCAGAGCTGTAAATTATAGAAGAAAATACTAATGTTAATATACATATGTTTCTTTATGTTAAATCCATTAAAATTCTTTACATGTTTTATTCAATTACTATATGCATATATACTGATACAGTATCAGTGTGCTTTCATTTCATTTATTTGCATTTTATAGTTTGAAACATCCAATTAAATTCATAGATTGGGGGAAGGGGGTGGGGGGTCGGTCAAGATTTAGTTATTTTGATGCATTTGTGACTAGACATTTACACTTGGGCCTGAGCAACATTTTCTCACAGTAACACAAAGAAGAAAAAACATTCACAGTTGATGTGTAAAAGTCAGAAACAGTCAGAAACAAAAAAATGTGTTTTTACAGTGCCAGTCCCACCCAGCATAAAAATAAACTGAAACTGTGCCAATGTATACTTACAGACATAACCAGATGGTTTATGAGAGTTGCGATTTGGCTGCATGTAAGCACGGACATTTTTTAAATACTTTGTGGTTTAGTGAGGTAGGTAAGCTAATCTGTAATTTGTTTTCTATTAATTATAGATTACTTAGGTTTAAACCCAAGTCTGTTTTGTTTCTGTTGTTGTTTTGGCCTTGTCTACCCCTGAAGAAAACCCTGTGTAGGAAAAAAAGGGCTAAAATAAACTATTGAACTTATCTCTCTGGTGTGAGCTCACTTTGTTCTCTTTTTCTGTTGCTGCTAACCCCTAAAGGTCATAACACACAAACACACACACACACACACACACACACACACACACACACACACACACACAAAAAAAAACTACTTAATTACAGGAATGCGAGTAAACTGCATTTGCGTTTTGGAAACAACCCAAAATACAGTGTGAAAGTTGTTTAGCTCAACGCTGTTTTTACAGTGCCAGTCCCACCCAGTATGACACTGGTGTCGTCTGCAAGTGTGTATGAGTTTATGTGTGTGCGTGTGCATATATAATATACAGTACAGTATATTAAATGCATGCTTTATTCTCTTTTAAGAGTCTTAGTCTTTGAGTGTTCTCATGAATCTAAAACTGCAACATGATTAAACTAGATACAAATATTTTAATGTCACTGTAAACACATGTAAATATGTATTTCCCTTTGTGGATATAATACTGTCACTGCCCTCACTCATTCTTTATTGCACCAGCTGATGTGTAAATTTGCTGTAGTCTGTAAATACATTTGAATATCCATTTATTTTATTAGATTGATGATCTGATCAGCATGGTTATGACTGTTCCAATTATTATCTCTGCTTTTGCCTCATATCAATACACTTCAGCCTCAGTATACCTGTATATATGAGGAAATGCAGGTGGGAACGATGTAGCGATTTGTCTTCGGAATAAAAAGTGTTTATAGCTGACTCATCAGAAAGAGGTTGGAGCTCACACGTGAGAGCATGTCAAGATGAAGGATTGCATCTTTAATCTTTACTAATATGGAAAATGTACATATTATCAGCCTCCATTTTCAAGTACAGTATATGTCATGGATTCTATATCAAGTCAAGTCAAGTCAATTTTATTTATATAGCGCTTTTAACAATTGACATTGTCGCAAAGCAGCTTTACACAATAAAAAGAAGTAAGTTTGTATGCAATGTGTATGAATCATAATGATAAGATTGTTTCTGATGAGCAAGCCGAGGGCGACGGTGGCAAGGAAAAACTCCCTGAGATGGTAATAGGAAGAAACCTTGAGAGGAACCAGACTCAACAGGGAACCCATCCTCATCTGGGTGATAACGGATAGCAGTGATTGATCTGCATAATAATGTGTACTGGAAGTTCAGTGTAACAGGAGATGTGTTAAAATTAAAATTAAAAGGAGTCCAGTTTGTTCCTGGAGGCTCAGGTAGNTAAGACAGGGGTGATGTGCTCGTATCTTCTGGTTCTAGTGAGGACTCTCGCTGCTGCATTCTGTACTAACTGAAGCTTGTTTATACACCTAGTTGAACAGCCAGACAGTAAGGCGTTACAATAGTCCAACCTAGAGGTGATAAAAGCATGAACTAGTTTTTTTACATCATTTAGTGACAATATGTTTCTTATCTTGACAATGTTCTAGACCTAATGGGTTAGGAAAACACACTTTCAACCCAGGAACAGAACAAAAGTGAAAATTTGTTACATAATTAGTTACGTAATTAATACAATCTATAAAATGAAAATAAAAACAAATTAATCTGCACCTTTAAAAAAAAGTACAAATAAATCCCGACAGATAAGTGTTTCCGTTAGTGCGCGCAGGCGCCGTGTGTGTGTGTGTGTGTGTGTGTGTGTGTGTGTTTGTGTGTGGAATTAGCCCCTTGGCTCGCCTCGTTTTACACAGTAACACTCCTCCTCCCTCTCCCCACCTCGTTTTTTAAGCTTCACAACAAACACATAAATACAGCGGAAACACCATTTTAACGGAAAAAAGACATCTCTCTGAGACTGGCGTGAGCGCATACTAACGGAATCACTTAAGTTTCACAACAAACGGACACACACATAAACAAAACGGAAACAACGTTTTAACAGGGAAAAAATAAATCTCTCTGAGACTGGCGTGAGCGCATACTATGGGAATCACTGCTGTAAAGTAAAAAAAAAATAAACTAATGAACCAGCACCTTGCCTTTGAAAAGAATCGCGACAGAGCTGGGTTTCTGTGTATGTTTGTGAAGCCGGTGTTCTATCAATTCATCCTACTCATCATTATTTCCTACCCAGGCTTTCTGCGCATGAGCATTAAAAATATGTGACGATTAAATTGATTCATGTGCGAATGTACTGAGGTATTTCATAGTTTTGTGGTTTTCATTGACGTTTTATTTGATTCACATGCGTATATTTAACAGTTGACGTGTGAATTGAAGGGTAGGAGTGATTCTTTTTTTTTAATCGTTTGTACCCATGTTAAAACTTTAGGTGTTACATTCTTACCGTCATGTGTCAGAATCTGCTGCCCATGTTAAAACTGAGTATTTCTTTTTTTTGCAGTCTTATGTCCATTTGAATAATGTTGAACAGACCGGGATAACTACCAATTTTTTCTACCGGTAGGAATTTCTGACAAGTAGGAAAAACTGGTAGAACACCCGGGAGGGGGGAGAGAGCGTCTGTGCGTGTGTCAGGGTGTGTGTGTGTGTGTGTCGCATAAGCGACTAAAATAAAGAGGGAGATGTTGATTATACAAGTAAGAGACGAGCAGAGTTTTTCTGTGTGTTTGCAAAGCCGGTGGGGGAGGGGGGGGGTGTCGCATGCGTGGTACATGACATTCGACTAATACTAATACTATGTTTTATACTTATATAGTATATTTATACTTCATACTTATACTAATACTTGCTCGGTTTCCAATTAAAAATTTATTAAAATCTTTGCTCGGTTTGCGGAACACTTGTAAACCACGCTACTCGCAATCCGAGGTTCCACTGTATACTTCTTACTATACTTGTTCTTCTACTTCACTTTTACACACGTGGACAAAATTGTTGGTACCCTTCGGTCAATGAAAGAAAAACTCACAATGGTCAGATAAATAACTTTAATCTGACAAAAGTAATAATTTAAAAA
>QMIH01003785.1:0-28383 GCA_003987875.1 Clarias batrachus | reverse complement strand
TTCTCATTAATATCTATTGCTGCAGGTGTTTGTTTACATTGAGACAGTAGCGCATTAGTAGATTATTTTAAAGTAGATTATTAAATCCCACACAGAACTGTTCATAACATCACTTTTACTCAACATTGTGATTTCACTGATGCTGCAGATTAAACTTCAGCCAGAGATCTAAGGACGGCAAAGGTTTTATTAAATCCGGTCCAGCTCTTGATTTTAGACACGCCCACATTTGGACGCATGTGCAGTACGCTGTTTAAACTTGCGGTTTATAATCTGGAACAAAACTGCTCAGACAAATGTACAGACAAAACCTTATTAGATTTTTATAGATTTTGGCAGCTTATAGGGGCATTACAGTCATTTCTGTGTCTTCCAAATAATCTTTTTTTTTTTTTTTTCGTTAAACTATCGCGTTAATTGGCTCTGTTGAGTGACGCGTATAGCCACGCCCACCTCAAGGGAAAAAAAACCCACTATGTTTGTCCAAAATAGTGCTAGATGCTGTGACATAATCTGGCACAAAACTGCTCATAACATCACTTTTACTCAACATGTTGATATAATTTAAAGTTTTATTAAATCAGCAGCATTGCGTGATACGTGAACATAATCTGGGTGGACAGACAGACAGACAGACAGACAGACAGACAGAAAGTCATACATTTTTTTCTGAGACTGGTTTCTGGTCCTCCGATGTATGAAACATTAAGTTATGATCGAAAGAGCGAGTTGGAGTCTGTGTCAATTTAACTGGTTTTGGAAAAAAAAAAATCCCAAGATTCTGAAAAGAGTCGACTCTTATTCGGTGAGCCGAGTCAAATGATCCGATTCACTGAGACGATTCAGAATTGCCATCCCTCCTAACAAAGACAAGCGGCCCGTGACACAGAGTTCCCTCTGTAACGTTATGACACTCTTTAAATGATTTCTACAATAATCCAGACGGCATGTCGCTTGTTCCTGAACAACAGCATCCCAGGGACACTCCCATTCCTTTTGTTTCCCTTTTGTAGGTCTCTTTAAATGTCTATAAATATCCATCTGTGCCCTTCTCAGCCTATATTTATCACACTTGCCTTGTTCTTTCCTCCACTGAACAACAGCGTGAACAACCTACAGTACAATGAAAAGCAGCTTCAGAGATAATGAGGGATCTGTAACGTTGTGTGATGGTGAAAAAACAATTCACACATTTTTATGAACTTGTTATAGACTAGAATTAATATGAATCTAAGGGACGTGATAACTGTGTGTGTGTGTGTGTGTGTGTGTGTTTGAGAAAGTAAAACCTCGTCACCGTTTGAGCGAAGCATGAATTCAGCAGAATGTTTGTGCCAGGCGCCAGTCAGAGCCGCGTTTGTGCCGCTGATCGGGACGATGAGTGTTTGGTATTTGCTGTTTGTGTGCTCGGTGCTATATATATATATATATATATACACAGCGAGGCCAGGACAGCTTGGTCATTGTTTGTTGGTTATTTTAGCATCTCTACGCCTTCTGGTGATGGGGCGGGAGCCGGCGTGCCTTCAGATTTTTCCGTCTTCTCCGTGTAACGTCATGAGACAGGCGCTTCCCTATTGCTCTGATTTATTTATCTATAACTGATTACAGATTTTAGCATGTGTACCCATGAGGAAGTGTGAGTCAAGTTTAGATGTTTGCTATGAAAGACTCATTCAGGATGATAAAGTAGTTAATATTAAGACTAGTCGAGATGAATACGAATGGGGTTCAAGTCAAACTGGGACTTTTGATAACCAACGGAGTGTCATAGTGAGTTACATTTACTCCGCTACATTTACTTAAGTAACTTTTTAAAAAAAAAAAAAAAAAAAAGTACTTCGCACCATACTTTATACTTTTACTTGAGTAGATTTGTGAAGACGAAACGCTACTCTCACTCCGCTACATTCGGCTACACTCGATTCGTTACTTTTCTAACCGTTTATTCGACACTTTAGATATTCTTTGTGTTTCCAGAGAAATGCCAGCCGGTGAATCGACCATGTGACTGTGTTCCACCAATCAGACGTAGCAACAATAATCACATGACTCCGTTTGACCAATCAGCCGCAATAACAATAATCACATGACTCCGTTTGACCAATCAGCCGCAATAACAATAACCACATGGAGTCACATGACCACACGGAAACGCTGCATGCATATATAATTAGCAAATAAGCTCGAGGCTAAAAAATATAAGTTTCTTACATTATTGTACACTTGTTCTGATGTTCTGCTGAGTCATTTGCAGGACGACTGAATATACAGTAGATCTCACACAGGAAATAGTTACACTGTTCAAACATGCAGATCTTACTTACAGTAGGGATTTATTTCAAAAGCTTTTTCCCATTTCAAAAGCTTATTTCCCAATTGTGGGAAAAAGTGAGATTTTTGGACATTTGTGTTTCTTATTCCTTAATTTGTTTTGTTATTTGAAAATGTCAGAATGTGAACGTTATTTCAGCATTTTGTCTGACCTTACATCATTTCTAAAATAAATAAATACATAAATTGTACATTATGATTGAAACAGTTACTCAGGACTTGAGTACTCTCTTCACCAAATACTTTTTACTCTTTTGAAGTGCAGCTTCTCTTACTTGAGTAGAATATTTGGCTACCATACACACCCCTGTTGCTAACAGAACAGAGTCCTGAAAATAAAAACTCCCTTTATTTCTCTATATAATCCACTGATACAGTAATGCACTTATCTCAGAGTGTCACTAGTGCTTGGACACCATCAAGGTAGAATATTTTCTCAATACACCAGAGTCATGATCGGACTGCCTGCTTCACTCCACGTCCGAAACGCCGGCCTCCCAGGAACTCCTTTAATGAGCCGAACATGTGGAAATGTCTTGGAGCGGGGTCAGGAGTGTACGGTGGACGTGGCGATAACTCCCGGCCGTGTTCCTGTAATGTGCGAGTGATCTCGGTGAATGATTGTGTGTACAGTTCACACACAGACAGATGTGTCTCTTTTTCAAGAATCGATTTTCAAGGATCAGGTGTTGCCCTGGCTGAATGTTCACGATGATCCCGACCGCAGTGCCGCCTCGACTGGGAGACGTCAGCAGAGAGTTTCATCACCGTACTGCTGTGCTTGAACTCTTCTGTAAACGTCAATCGCTTTTACACCTTCATTCACCGGAAATTTGTACAAAAAGAACAGTTGGTTTTGGAGGAAAATGAGCAGTTTTTTTTTTTTTTTTTTTGGAGGAAATTTTTCATTCTGTTTGGAAAGAAAAACAGAGTCTGGCAAAAAAAAAATCTAAAATCTAATTTTCTTAAATCGCTTTTCCAGTCATGAGAAAACATAATGCTCGTTACTTTACGCATTTCTCAACCCTTGTAAATCGAGCAACACAATGCCACTTCACACGCCAGGCTTTCCTGAGCTTCGGCAAACAATACAGAAATGTTCTCCCAAAGGAAAATTAAATGTAGGACGAATTAAGAAAGCAAAAGCGAGAGAGAACAATAGAGGCTTGCGCATTTACGTCATGTGTTTACAGACATCTGAGGAACCTGCTGCATAATTTAGTGATATACAACAGCACTATATATACATATATTTATATATCCATCAGTCTCTTTATACTCTGATATTCACTTAGTCAACATCAGCACTGTCTCTCTCTCATACACACACACACACACTTTCCCTTTAGTCCGTTCAGCAGATTAACTCCACTCAGATCCAGAATTCTGTGTAGATGTGAATATATACGTATTACTTTAAAAACACTGAGAGTAAATATACTAGGATTTTTATTTGATTTATTTTCTTTCATTTCAACATATGCTTCCAAATTCTATGCATAATACTAGTTTAAAATTACAATGAACTTTTATTTAGTTCTAAACAATAATATATCGGCAACACACCTACGGTATATTCCAGTCTCAGTGCTTCTATGGGACAATAATTTATGATTTTATTAATAATAATTTGAAGGTGGTGTGATGAAGCAGAGTTACGCTTACCGACCCGAATCGTATTATTTTTTCGTTTCATTCTTTCTTGATGTTAATAAGACCGGAATCTGTGCCAGAAAATTTGACAGATGTTAAGATTATGACGGCAGGTGACATGCCAGAGAAAAGTGTTGTGCTAAAATTCAGTGCTGCAATAAAACCGCTAACATACAGGCCCAGCTCTCCTGATTTATTTTGCATACAAACTTAACAATCCCTATATACTAGCTCGATATAGTTTATACCAGTACAGATAATGTGCACTCAGAGTTGCATTACTGTAATTATCCTGGGAACACTGGGTGTGACACCGGAATACACCCTGAACTGGGAACGCACCCTGGATGGAAAGCCAGTACATCACAGACCTGATAAACTCTGTATACATGTTCATGTGTTTATTGTAGTATAATATAATCTCAGTGCAAACTGTATCGTATACTGGGATGGTGAAATGTGTGTCGAAAAATAGTCTATACAAACCTTGTGTACAAGAAAAAGCCAATTATTTGATAAGTGTGTGTGTGTGTGTGTGTGTGTGTGTGTAAGTTTTAGTGTGTCAGGTCCTCAGGGGATGTACAGTGTAGTGAATCACATCAAAAGGATGAATTAACGGGATTAACTTAATCGCGACAGGCTCAGACTCATCCCGATTGAACTACACGCTACTGTTCAGCTTCTTACAGCTAATGTTCAACTTTACTCATCCATCCGTTCATCCATTCACTCCATAGTTAGCTATAATTATTGCAGAAACCTCTTTGTATGCAAATGCTGCTAGGAATGATGATATATTCTTATGAAAAATGCATGATGTAAATTAGGGTTGGGTGATATCCAGTTGGGGGGGCAGGGGCATGTTGGGGTTAGTGCTTTTTTTTTATGTCCAGAGCTGTAGTTCTGTTTCTTTACAAAACAGAGTACATATGATGTGTGCGCAGGTGCACATGCACGGTAATCATTTGGACCGGTGATCTATAAATCCATCCTACCCATCAGTTTCCCCCTCCCTACAAACATGTCACATTTCACTGCTTTAGCTCTCCGCCCATAAATCCATGCTACTAGTCCCAGTGACTTGTGGGTTCATGTTTGGTATTGAACGTTTTTGTTCATCATTTGTGTGTTTAATTTATTTTATTTCATTTACATGGCTAATTCTAAATAAAAAATTTTAATTAAACAGTTGCCTGGTCGACTGTTTATAGTGGATATTGTTAAATTTGTCAGTGTCAGAAAGTGCTACCAGAGCTAAGGTGATCAAGTTCTCAAGTTCTGACAATGTTAAAAACACGTCACCAAATGCTACAAGTATGTCAGGGCATGCTATTTACTCTGATAAAACTGTACTATATCTTTCTTATGCTATGATCATGCAAAACTCTAGGTGGGAGATATTTAGAACGTCGCGCAGACTGATATAACTATAATTTTTTGCTACTGGTAGGAAATTCTGGCCTCATAGGAAAAAATAACAGGATACCGGTAACATCAACACTGTACTGTTTGGAACATTAGCAGTTTACAAAAAATACACGGATGCACGGACGTACTGTACGTGCAAGGCAGATTTTGTACAATATTTCATGTCTTAAGGTGAAAATTTGTGAGGCGGAGTAGAGGTTCCACTCTACTGTATATGGCATAACTTCATATTATGTTAAATATACAGTATTTCTATCATTTCATCTTGCATTGCATGACTTTCACACACAGGTTTTGTTGTTGTAGAAACCTGCTCACCCTGTTCGCACACTGTTATTTCAGTATTTAAAATTTTTGTTGCACCATTTGCGAATACAGAAAAAAAATGTAAAAATAGTTTCTATTTTATTTTGTGTAAAGCTAGTCTACAGCAATGGCTTGATGTTTTAAGGTCTAAGTGAGATGTAAATGCATATGCGTTAGGGAATAATACTGCTCAGTGTTAGCTAGCCATTTGATTAAGCCATGATTTAATCTAACATATAAATAATGTTTATATCTAATAGTTCAAATCTAATAGAACTTAAATCTTAGTGTTATTTTAATTTGATATTTTCATGCTGAACTTAAAAGTGTGTTTAGGACAGCACCTGCAAGCTAACTACTCTTTTATGCAACATATTAAGTAGTAATTCATTAAAAATAAATTTGCTGTCATATACATTTTATGTATATCAGTTATATTCTGCACAAATAATCTCATAATAAGTATGGACAGTATGGACCTGTGCAATTGTTTAATCACAAAATGCTGCGCTTTACTACTGTATGAGTACGTTTGAATGCAAATTGGTACATTTGGTAGTTTTGTATGGCAGTTTTAATCGTAATCACCATCGCAGTATGTGCCAAAATAATTACAGTGTGATTTATTTATTTATTTAAAAAAATATTTTTAAATCAAATCGTCCAGCTCTAGTTACACGTAATGCAGAAATCTATAACCTGTGATGTTAATTCTAATCGCTCCGTACAGGGTGTGTACATACTGTCGTTGAGGTCACTTCATGGTGCGGCATTTTATGGAAGTGGGCATTGTTCTTATTCCTTTATACAAGTGTGGAACATTTCCAACTCCATCATTGTGTTTCCGCTCAGAAAGGGTGCCGTTATTTATGCAAATCTCCAACTGCACCCTTTGGAGGTCATTTATTATACATCACTTATTCTTACTGCTAGATCCCAGAACAGCGCCGAGCACATCGTTCAGCGCAGGGGTATCTGTTCTAAAACGAGATAAGATAATGTAAGGACATCCTTATGATGGTTATACTGGGTACAGTGGAGTTTTGTATCTGTGTTCTATACGATGAGAGGAAAAAAAGAAGAAAAGGGAAAGAACTATATGTACAATAGCGATGAACGCTTAAATCGCATGAAAATCTAATCACAAAACGGTGCAATTTATTACAGGAAACATACACATATAGTTTATCAGTCATGTAAATACTTGTTTTTTTTTTAAATAGTTATATAAAAATGGTCAAACATCATCTGAATGAGATCATTCGTGTGCCATTATGTGCTGTTAGCCTAGATAAATATGATTGGATACCAAATGGTACATTTAATAGTTGCATATTACAGTTTAAAGCATAAACATTAAGAAAAATGTGTCAAAAAAATTGCAATGTGTGTGTGTGTGTGTGTGTGTGTGTTTTTTCATTTTATCAAGTTGTGCAGCCCTAATGTACAGCACAAGCAGCTCAATGAATAATAATAATAAATAAATAAATAAAGGGATGCAGATTAGGATTTTAATGATGCGATATCAGCCTGATTAGCATAAAACATTTAAGCAATATCACACTCGAGGTCATGCTGTTGTGCTGAATCAGCCTTCAAGAAAACGCATCACACCTGTTCTGATATTCAGTACAACAGCACTAGCTTGAGTGTGATATTGCTTTTATACAACAGTTGTGCAAACAACATTTCTTATCAACAGATTATGATTTTTTTTTTAAATTATTTATTTTAACCATGGTGTAGTGGTTAGCACTGTCGCCTTGCACCGCCAGGGTCTGGGTTCGATCCCCGGCCAGGCTCGATTTCCGTCTCCCGTCTCTAAATGAAATGTTGTACAATCAAATAAAGAATTGGGAGGAAATCTTTTACTGCAACAGGCTGCAAAGTGACAGTGGTGTAGCGGTTAGCACTGTCGCCTTGCACCTCCAGGGTCCGGGTTCGATTCCCGTCTCTGTGTGCATGGAGTTTGCATGTTCCTCCCCGTGCTTGGTGGGTTTCCTTTGGGTTCTCCGGTTTCCTCCCACAGTCCAAAGACATGTAGGTTAGGCTAACTGACGTTCCCAAATTGCCCGTAGTGTGTGAATGAGTGAGTGTGTGTGTCTGTGCCCTGCGATGGATTGGCACCCTGTCCAGGGTGTACCCCGCCTTGTGCTCCAAGTCTCCTGGGATAGACTCCAGGCCCCCCGTGACCCTGAATACAGGATTAAGCGCTATAGATGATGAGTGAGTGAGGGAGTTATTTAACCAGTTATTTTGCTCCGCCTACACACATCCTTCTGCGCCTGGCGGAACTAACTAACCGCGACTGGCGGAGCTGGTGACTGACAGTTAGTGTAATTAACAGGTGTGAATGTAGTTTTAAATTCTTACCGGTACTATGTAGCCAATGGAGGTGGTGAACAGTCACTTATTCCACACTCTAAGTAGTACCCTGGAGCAGGGGTTAGACAGGGATTTGAGATTCAGCCTTGTGCTAGTCGCTGGTTAGCGTTGGAACGACTTATATAATTCCCAAGTAGTGTTAAAAGGAAATCTAGTGCACTATGTAGGGTGAACAACCCCATGTTCCACACACCAAGTAACCCTTGATCAGGGGTTAGACAGGGATTTGGGATTCAGCCTTGTGTTCGCCTTGCAGTTCGCCTTAGCTGTGAACAGAACAATGAGGCCTGTCGGAAAGGATTCAGAATGACTTGGAAGCGATTACTGCAGAGTCAGCGTGTTGTTTAAGACGACACAACGTTATCAGATGTGTGTTCAGGCTGAAAGTGCTTCTGTGACTGGGTGTGAATGTGGCAGTTGAATTAAAGTCCTGTATTGTTTAACGATTTACATATTAGTTAGAAAAAAATTATCATAAAGTTAAATAATGTTTTCTTGTCACAGCTTGCGGATAACACACATTTCAGGTGCACGAGAGAGAGAGAGAGAGAGAGAGAGAGAGAAAGTATGAGTCAATTATGTAAT
Source organism: Clarias batrachus (assembly GCA_003987875.1). Lineage (NCBI taxonomy): Eukaryota > Metazoa > Chordata > Actinopteri > Siluriformes > Clariidae > Clarias > Clarias batrachus. The sequence continues at coordinate 19,692 of QMIH01003785.1, read as the reverse complement.
CTGTTTCCTTTGAACACTGAGCTTCTGTCTCACACACACACACGCACACACGCGCACACACACACGTCCTTGGAACAATGCTTCTTTGACATCGTGTTTGCTTTTTCCATGAACTGCCCACATGGCGTTTCACTCCCAGCCTGAGAGCAGCCTTCGAATCAGACGTGAGCCACAAATCTGATCTGCAGTCCGAATGAAAAGCAGTTCAGTCTTTTTGTTTTCTCTCATTCTGCCTCGTTATTCAGTCCGTATCAGGTTTGACCCACTGATGCAGCTGTTAGGAAATAAACACTCACATGCTGTGTGTGTGTGTGTGTGTGTGTGTGTGTGAGAGAGAGAGAGAGAGAGAGAGAGAGAGAGAAAAGGTGACACCCAGGCCCACCTGCTGTGGCTATTATTACCAGCTTTGATCTCATCATCGTTCATGTACCAGTTTTATCTCTGTTATAAATCACACTTTATAAATTATTTTTAGTGTGCATGTACAAACGAAAAAAAAACAAGGATTAAAAAAAAAAAAAACGTTCCCTGCTCTGCTCTGCTCTCTTTAATGCTCTTTCATCATTTGTAAATATGGCTAGGCTAGCTGTTAGCAGCTAGCAGGTAGCAACTAGCCACTAAAACCTACTGTAACCTGGCAATCTTTAGCTCTTGTGTAGGGATAGTTTAGTCATTATCTGTTAGCATTTAGTGGCTAAATGCTAAATGTTATATTTGGGCAAACGTTAGGGCTCTTAGGGATTTGGTTTGCCGTTAGCAGTTAGAAGTTCACCACTGAAGGATAATCCTGTCTTCATCAGCTCTTAGTTGGGTTTTAACTCATATTTGGCTTAATATTGAGGATGTCCTAATGAACATAAATCGTTCCCCTTATTTCGTTTGGCAGAAATGGGGGTTTGAAAAAAAGGGAGGATGAGAGCAGGAGGGAAATGTCTAATAAGGTCCCGAACATTTCCAGTCGCTGTGTTCTGATTGGCTGGGAAAAATGCACTTCTGTGCATTTTCGGTTCGGTTCACTTAAAGCTACAGACACTAAAACAGTGCGTTTGGAAAGGGAGTGAAAGAGAATTAAGGAAATAAACACTCACATACAGGAGCTGAACTGGAACATTAACACCCATTTTGGAGACGTAATAAGAGTTTTTTTTAAATAAGTTAAAGTGTGTGTTGTTGCTGAAGGTGCTTCTGTGACTGGGTGTGAATGTGGGCGTGGTCAGGCAGCTGCTCTCTCCTCAGTACGGCGGACCGTACAGACCCACTCTCACACACGCTGAGACACACAGTTAGTGTCATTAACCACTGGACAACACCTGGGACACGCCCACTCACACAGATAGTTACACGTCACAGTGCTGTTACTGTCTGTTATCAGCACTCGTGGAATAACGGCTCTCCAGTCAGATCGCTCGGTGGGAACTAACTGTTGTATGCTAATATTTAGTGCTGGAATCAACACACAGGCTGCCCACATGCCTCTTAGGTCTGTTCAAGAATTTGTCACATCTGAGCATTTTCATTAGACAAACTCTACATCTGGGTGTGACCTCGCAAGTCCCAAGTGGAGTCCTGATGGTAATGAGTACCTGATGAGTCTGTCCTTCCTGCCTGATCAACTCTGGAATGTGAAGCTGCAGTTTGTGGGTATAACAGATTAAACAGAGGAAGATCAGAGGATTTATAATGTCTTTATTTTATATATGAGGCGCAAAACACAAGGATTAAAAAAAAAAGCTAGACTTGGAGTGTTTAAGAGAACGAACCTGCATTATTCCAGAAATTAAGTAGGCATTAATGTTTATTATAAAGTATTTAGCAATTATACCTTTATACAATTATTATTTTTTTTTTACAGTGTGTAAATAATTACTTAGGATAGTTACAAATAAATTATTCTAATTAGTGTTTTAAAGAGTATTGCATACTATTTCTCCTTTCTGTTTTACTTTAGTCATCTGGGCTTTTATGGCATATTTATACAGAACTGTTTTTCGTCTTATTAATAATACATGTGAATACAGTAAACTGAATCAGATGTGAATACGTACAGTATACAGGTCAATAACGCTTTGTTAATGTTCGTCCTTCAAGTCGCACCTTTGCTCTGCAGGAATATCAATTATTTAGTCTGTCACCAGCAACACACACTTTTAAAGCAAAGAAAAGTCCATTAACAGCACATCGGCTCTTAACCGGAAACCTGCGCTATGCCATTTAGCTTTCATAAATAATTAAAACCTTCCAGAAGGGGGTTCAATGTCAACCGGACCCCCGTCAGGTGCCATGAGACCCTCACGGTGGGTATGTAGTTTATCGAGAGTGTTCTATTTATAATACATCGCTGCAATAAGTTGGCCAGGCTGTCAGGATGTATTACAAGAATATCCGGGTTGCCAGATTGGATTTTATTTCACTCGGGATTATGGAGATGTTCAGTTTGTTTGAAATCTTTTTGAAGTTAAGTCAGAAATTCCTTAAGCCTCAATGTTCCACTATTGGAATTGAGAAGATACAAAAAAAAACTATACAGCGTATACAATTTCGCTTCTTCCCTGAAGTATGGAATTCACCCCAAAATAAGATTCAAACATTCAATATAACATTTCTAAATGTATGTATTTATTAGTTTATTAATTTATACATATCATGTTCTCCCCGAGTGCATGTGGGTTTCCTCCAGGGTCTCCAGTTTCCTCCCTCTATCCAAAAACATGCCAGTAGATGTACCAGCTCTACTAAACTGTACATAACTGGAAATGAGTGTTTGTAAATGTGTGTGTGACTGGAAATGAGTGTTTGTAAATGTGTGTGTGGTGCCTTGTAATGGACTGGAGTTTATTTCAGTCCGACGCTCAGCGTGTCAGGCTGCGGATTCCCCCATGATCCTGCTTTGAATTAACACCTCTAACCTCCAACAGAATCCATAATTCTGATGAATATTTGAAATGAAAACCCAAACATATCCTTCTGACAATTCAAGCGTCATGCAGACTGCTAGGAATCTCACTTTAAAATTGGTGGCTCATGAAAAATGAAGGAAAGTATTTCTATGTGCTTTAAAGTAAAATCTTGATTTATAGTAACAACAGTATACTGATCGTATAGTTAGTGAACGTTTATTCCAGAGTGGCCAGACCTGTCGCTTTGTTTGAATTGTAAGAGTGATGTAGGTGGTGCCGCGCCTCGAACCCTATTCAGATGGGATTAGTTTTATATGTGGAGGTGTGTAATGTAATTACTCCTGGGGTGACTTTGGGATTTGAATGTGAACCAAATATGTATATATAGATTTAATCGATTTTTTTTTTTTTTTATACAACAGCTATTTCCAACCAAGCATTCCATGAGTGCTGATATAGAGTATAACAGCACTGGGACGTAAAAGTAAATGTATCACTGCACAGGTGTTCTAATCAGAGGTGCCGTGCCCATATACTGTATATATATTCCAAATGTACCTTAAATAAATAAATAAATAAATAAATAAATAACACTACAAAAGAATCTTTGCAAACCTGTAAAGAAAGCAACATATTACATGATAGACCAGATTTCAGATGGAAACACACACACAAAAAAAAAAACAAGCAAACAAACAAAAACTAGCGTAGGATCCTGGGTTTTTCATGAAAGTAGAAAGGAGCGAGTTTGACAAAGTTACCAGAAGAGCTCATATTCTCCAGCGCACTAAGTGAAACCCAACAGCTTTTTATTTACAGTACTGTGCAAAAATATGCCATAAGCAAAGATGCCCTTGAAAAAAAAAATCCACATAAAAGAAACTTCTATAGCGGTCACTAAAGAGTAATAAAATGAACACGTTCTGTATTTGATGTGAGATTTGTGCAAGTGAAACAGGTTTAATTTGTAGGTTTTACTGAGCGTGCTGGAGAATATGCCAGAGTTCTTCTGCTAACTTTGGTAACTTAATCTTCTGGAGCCTACATTCGATTTTTTTTTGTGTTTGTTTCCATCCGAAAACCTTTCTGTCAGGTAATGTACACAACAATGCAGACATGATAAGCATATATAACAATACCTGTACTACAGATAATATAATACATGTATACATACCGCAACCTTTGCACACTACAGTACTGCACAAACCCTGGACACACATCCAGCTTGTGGACGGGTTTATTGTCCATCTGGCAACCCTGCCAGCCAGCTCTCAGCTGTGTGCCTTTAACACATGAGTCTCTGACTTCCATCGTGTGCTCACATCAGATACAAGAGTCCTCAGAGAGAGAGAGAGAGAGAGAGGGGATGGTGGATCAACTGGGATAAAACAGGATTATTCCATTAGATACTTTTAAGGAATTAAAAGAGAGCTTGGCAGTGAAGAGTGAGGAAAATGCCAGAGAAAAAAGGTGAGGCTGGTGTTCTGGTGAAGGAGGAGGTGTGTCCTTTGTAACATTACTTTTATTTAAAAAAAAAAAAAAAAAGTTAATTTCTAATATTAATTTTTACCATAATGACACTGAATATAAACTTCATAATGCATGTTACAACATATATTATATGTCATAGCATACAGGTGGAATGATGCCATGAAATCATTTGAAATATTATTTATTAGACAACAGGTGGGCAACAGGGGTGGCAGAGAAACGCTAAGGGGTGGCAAGGCAGACATTATTCTTAGTATTAAGTTAAATCTGTTTTTCAGAACCAGAACAAATATCATCTAATGATTCTGTAAATGAATTGGTTTCATAATTATTACTAGTATTTGTAGGATTTGCTAAAAAGAAGAAAAAAATGGGATGGCATTTGGGGTGGCGAGGCTTATTTTAAGGATTTGAGATGTGAGCAAATGTAGAAGTCATTAGTGACATGCAGTGTGTCGGTGTGTGTGTGTGTGTGTGTGTGTGTGTGTGTGTGTGTGTGTGTGGTTGAGGAAAAGAAGAATATGTAATATGTTACAATGATAATGAATCACTGCTTATATCAGATCGTTATGACTTAGTTGGAAGCTGATGGTTTTATCATGTAGCGATAACAGCATGATATTTTTTTATTAAATATGCGAGTAATAAAAGCAAAAACAACAATTTCAGTGCTCCACCTAGTGCCAGGAGTCGTGATGTAGTTTGTTGCTACCGCGCTCCATGAGCTCTAATGCAATCTGGACCCTCCGGGCAACAGGCTGGGCCAACTGTGTGTGTGTGTGTGTGTGTGTGTGTGTGTGTGTGTGTGTGTGTGTGTTTATATAATAGAGAAGGCATGCGACATAAACAGACGCTGTTGATGGGTCACAGACACTGAGGTCGATTTGTGTGTACATACAGAAATTATTGTTTAAATAATAATAATAATAATAATAATAATAATAAATTACTCTTTTACTCCAGATGTGTGCTAATGATGAGAGACGTCACTAATGACACAAGATATTTGAATATTCATAGGCTGCAAAAATTGACATCTTGCAAGCAAGTTAAATATCTTAAGTCTAGTCACATTTTTGTAATATTTCTTATTATAAGATTGAACTAAACCACATACAGTGCAAGAATATTAAGCTTATTTACAGACATATACTTACTTTTTACATTTTTTTTTGCTTGTTATATTGGTGGATATTTTTGTTTAGTTTTAGCAGTAAATGCTTAAAATCACAATAGAACAAGAAATTTACATAAAAAAGTCTACAAATAAGTTAAATTCATCTTATGTTTAGTTTGCTGCAGAACATTTGACTAGATTTAAGATCTTTTCACTTTGCTGTTCATGTTGGTGAGGAATTTTTATTGAAAAGTACTTAGGTCGTTCAAGTCAAAATGGGACTTTTGATTGTGCAGAACAACGAAACAGTTCTGAGAATAAAAAGGTTTTATTACTCTATATAATCAGCTGCTACACTAATGCACTTATCCCAGTGTTTCACTAGTGCTTGGACACCATCAAGGTAGAAAGTTTTCTCACTACACTAGAGCCTGTCTGAAACACCGGCCCCCCAGGAACTCCTTAAATGGCCCCAAACATGTGGAAATGTCTTGGAGTGAGGGTAGAAGAAAAAAATCATTTTTTGAATGATTGTGCGTTCAGTTCCTATAGACAGATGCATCTCTTCTGCAGGCGTTCCACTCGCTGAATGTTCACATTACAGTACGGCCTTCTTTAAAACGTTTGCACCGTTCTTTGCTTAAAATCTTCTGTTAATGTCAATCACTTTTACGCCTCCATTCACCAGAAATTTCATCACAAGTACCGGTTTGACTCGAACATACAGCATATTTTTCTTTAGCTTGCCTTAAACAACATGCGGTCATCGGTTTACCTTATCGCGCATGTGACAAGTGAAAAGTTGTATTTAGTACATCATTAAAAGTATGCACACCTCTGTGTTACTTTTATATTTTTATATATAATTTCTGTACATGCAAGCTTTATATTTACATCAACACTTAGACATTTGGCAGACGCTGTTATCCAGAGTGACTTATGAAAGTGCTTTTAAGTTTCCGTCATTGGATCGATCCTTACACTGGGTCACAAGGTTACTAATATCCAAGTCACTGTTACACAAGGACTTTTTACTTTTCCAATTTGAACAGTATAATATCAATTTTTTTGTTTTGTTTACCAATGTAGATTTCAAATATATATATATATAGAGAGAGAGACAGCACCTTATTATGAAACAGGAATTTCATAACGCGACTGGATCTCTGGATCTCTATCGGCTACCAGGATGGAATTTCACAGTGTGGTGTGGCATTTCTCAGGTTTAGAACAGAGAGACTTAATTGACTGCACTAAGCCACATCTTGCAGTCTTGGAAATCTCATCCGGGTGTGCATCACGTTCTAATAATTTTAACCAGCTTGACACGGCGCGAATGTAAATGTTGGACCGGAGCGCCTGTTCTCCACCTGCACTAATAGCACGTTCCGTCCAAGCCGTGAGGCAAATCCCATTTCCAGGAAATATCTGGTGTCACCTCCTGGATCCGTCGGTAACCTTTGCTCTGGAATAGAAGCTTTTTATTCCCATTACTCACTTGTTCCCTGGCTGGAATAAATTTTGTTCTCATAGCTTTGTTGTGACAAAAGAACGTTTGGTGTTCATGGGGAATAGCTGTAACCGAGTTAAAAATGAAGCAGGGTTTTAGCGGCATCCATCAGCACGGGGGGGATTATATGACGCTTGTGCCATTTTGAGAATCCGTGTCACTCGATCCAGGATTGCAGCGGAGACCAGAGATGATGTAACGCGGGACTTTGTGCCAGCAGGCAGAGCGACGGTGGCGTATTTGCTTCCTGTTCGTGCTCTGTTGCTAGGTTTTGAGATCAGAATTGAATGCAAATGAAACGTCGAGTGCTTCAGATGAAAGTGTCAAACAAATGAGCAAAATCAGCAAATGTGACAGTCGGAAATTTATAGTTGCAATTAAGATGATGGCCGTTCGATTCAAAGGAGCACTTTTGATTGCGCAGAATAACAGAACACGGTTCTGAGAGTAAAAACTCGCTTTGTTTCTCTACATACAGTATAATCCCCTGATATACCAATGCACTTATCCCAGTGTTGGCTTGGATACCATCATAGCCATGATCGCACTGCCTGTCTGAAACACAGGCCTCCCAGGAACTCCTTTAATGACTTTTCCAAACATGTGGAAATGGTTTGGAGTGGAGTCAGAATTCGCCACAAGTCCCCAGTTTCCACTAGCTTGCTTTAATCAACATGAAGTCATCGGTAACTTTATCGTGCACGTTATAGGGGGAAAGTTGAAACCATATCATAAAACTTAAACCAACATATTTTCTTCCCCCTTGTCCAACTGGTCGGTCGCTCTGACACAGGATGCTTGTTATTTTCTTGAAGAGAGTCATGATTAAAAAGTTAAAACAGCAGGTTTTTCTCAGCTTCACTGTTTCAAAGAAAGAAACCGAGTTTATGTTCCACTGGTTATCATTGATAGGTGTGTGTGTGTGTGAGATGCATGCTTTCATGTCCTCCTCACCCCTAGAAGAATGAATTATTATTATTTATTTTTTTTAAAGTTTAGCCTTTTGAATGGGCAGGTAGACTAAATCATAGTTCTTTACATTGTTTACGGGTTGCAGTAAGGATGGGGTAGGGGACACTATGACAGTTGTCGTAGTCAGAAGCACTCCAAACCTATAGAGGTGCCCCCGGTGGTGGGTGTGATATGACAACATATTTTTAAAAATAATTTCTTACAATAATGGTTTTATTTATTTATTTATTTTTATATTCAGAGAAAGAAAAGAGTAGATAAATAAATATCCATGCAAGAGAAGCAAAACTTTCAGTGGAGCGGAATTCATTTAATACAAAAACAATTTTAAAAAATCGATGCAAGTTACAAACTCGACGGTGCCAGAGACTTCATGATCAGGAGTTGTATAAGTGGAAGCGATGATATACTTTCTCTACCTGTCAGTCAGCAGCCAATCACATGTGTCTGTGAGCTCGTGTGTGCAGAAGAGGGCAGATAGCACTTTGTTCCGATTGTGATACAGCTGGTTGATAGTTTTCACTTGAACTGAGAGTTTGCTAGTGGGTTGGAACTTTCGATAGAAAAAATGTGTAATATTATTGTGTAATATCCTGGAAAAGCTTTTTTTTTTTTTTTTTAGCACAGGCTTATTGTTTCATATTTTATTTTTACATTTTTATATAAAGTCAAGAGTCCTCTCATTTCTTTATATTAAATTATATAATATAGATCAAATTCAATTGATGGGAACAAATGTTTTGCTGTGACAGGCTGCAAAGCGCCTAAAGATAAACTAGCTGTTTATGTAACAACCTCAGCAGCGACCTCGTTTCCCCTCTCGTCTGTCAGCAGTGTGCTAATCATAGGTTCATGCATTAAGTTAGATGCTTTGTACGAGAAGGTGGTCTGGCTCTTTGGAAGCAAAATATGAAGAAATGAGGGGGGGCCAAGACTTTTGCACAGTACTGTAAAGGTGAATTATTATCCCAAAATTATGATTCAATATTTGCTTTCTATTCTAATGGTGTAATTACACACTGGTAACCCTGTTTCAAAATACGAATCTGATTCGGTAAGCCCCTTTTCCCCTCTTTTTAAAAAGCAATTCCTGCTGAACTGCACCTTTGAGGCACGTTGTGTGTTATATAAGTAATATATGGATCGTCTGAGAGAGGGTGAGAGGTGCGCGGGTGAGGTGAGAAGGTTCTAGACGACCTCAGGGCAGATTAGAGTCAGTTAGAGGTCGTGAGGCATCGAGGGAAACCTTAGAATAAATACTATAATAAATAATATAAATAGATTTTATATATAAATCATGTAATTCTTAAATATTTTACACACCTACAGCACTGTGCCATGAGGTATTTGGCATTTTTCCCCCCTCAAATGTCTTTTCAAAATCGCTTCCTGTATTCTGTTCATTCATGATAGCTTCTCCTGCTTCGTTAGCTTCCGTAGCTGAACTAGCTTGTGCTTTTGCTTTTGATTCTGTAAAGCTGCTTTGCGCCAATGGACACTGTTAAAAGCCCTATATACCAATAAAACTTTTATTTTTCAAGACTTTACAATAGTTTCTGCTAATTTATTCCGCTATTTATATGCTGTAACTTACCTGGTGGCTCGAGGTTTGCTAAACGCTCAGGAGCTTAAACTCAAACATCAGTTACACAAGAAGTTGTTTATATCTATGGCTTTGTTAAAAATATATGTGGATTGTGTTTTGTTTTTACATTTTATTAGTATAAATTGACTTTATTTAAAGTTTAGAATTCTCCCTGTGACATTATGCTAATCAACCACAAAGCAATGTTATGCTAACACACTTTATTTACTGACTGCCTGAGGTGTTAAACAAAGCAGTTTGGCTTTCTAAGCTAACACCGGTTAGCATGCAACAGTTAGCATTCTTTGTGGTTGAGACAGAATTTGAATTTGGCAATTGGATTGTGTTTGTTTTCAAGTGCATTCTGAAAGAAAGAAAGAGAAAAACGTTACCTGCAGTGAAAGTGTAGACACAGGTGTCCTGAGATTATAACATATTTCAACTGATTCACTTTTTTACTCAAGTTTTTCTTTCAGCATTTCTTCCTGATTTCAGTTTCCTGATTTCTGCATGGAAGCCTCATCAGCAGGGGAACGTTGTTACAGATGTATAACCTTTTCCAGTTAGCTTAATTTCAAAAGACTAGCGCAAACTCTTTCACCTACTGTATTGCACGAGAAGTGTGAAAGTCATACAACTCAAAAAACTTAACACAGGTAATAAGCTTATTGTTTTAAATTAGTGAATAAACTTCACCAAATTAAAGCAGTACAGTAGGTCTCCTCGGGCTGTGAGCTATAGTGATGTTTTCAGATAAAGCTGTTCTTATCTAGGACGCGATGCAAACCCATGCGAAGGTCATAAATATAGGTTTCAATAAATTATTGATTCCTTTTTATTTATTTCTTCTGCTGTGAAATATAAGCTGTGGAGCTGCGTCCTTCGAGGGAAGCAGTCAATGCGGTCTTCGTTGGCTTGTGACCTCTGTTGAGTGACGCGTATAGCCACGCCCACCTCAAGAGAAAAAGCAATAGATTACTGGTATATTAATTCTTCTCATTTATCAGAAAAGCATCAGGGTCCAGGTAGAACTGTCCAAATCCAGATTGAGGTCCACCATTTATTGATACCTGGTATCATGGTACCATGAAGACCGAACCAAAATGAGACGGTCTGGTCTGTGGAGAATTTCACAGCTGCCGTTGGACTTGTTAGGGAGAAACTAAATAAATAAATTCATCACTAATGAGCTGCTGTTGGTTAAGGTCATGGAACAACACTTTCACGAACACCTGTCTTGCCTGTCTAAAGTACAGTAGTAGTATTGTTTGCCTGGGTGGTATGGTTCCTTAGTGATTAGCACTGTCGCCTTGCACCTCTAGGGTCTGGGTTCGAATCCCACCATGATGTCTGTGTGCATGGAGTTTGCATGTTCTCCCCGTGCTTGGTGGGTTTCCTCCGGGTTCTCCGGTTTCCTCTTATAATCCAAAGACATGAAGATTAGGCTGACTGACGATCCCAGATTGCCCATAGTGTGTGAATTAGAGCGTGTATGTGTGTGTGCCCAGCGATGAATTGGCACCCAATCCAGGGTGTACCCTGCCTAGTGCCCTAAGTCTCCTGGGATTGGCTCCAGGCCCCCCCATGATCATGTATACAGTGTTACAGACCGTGAGTGAATGAGTGAGTGAGTGAATGTTGACTGGAGGTCCTTCTATGGTAATAAAATGGGAACAAAGGGATACAAAGGAAATCCCCATTGGCCTCCACGGTCCCTAGTTGGACTACAGAGGTTCCTGGAAGGATGGATTGAATAGAATTGTTAGCTATTCGGTAGAGTTGAAACCAATTTGCACTGCTTGTGTCCTGCATCCACCACCGCATGTGCACAAATCAGCCAATCAGATTCAGGTTCATGTTGGAGGTCAGCGGCATGCGGATGCCGTTATTTCTGAGATTCGGGATGGTCTGCTATCAGAAACAAATGTACGCAACAGAGTAAAATACTAGTGTTAACACAAAACTAGGAAATGTCTTCCTGTTGCTATGGAGAGTTTGCAGGTTGAGTGTTGAGACTTCATCGCCGTGCCTGCGGATACCCGGTGCTGCGTTACGGAGCACGGGGGTTCACACGACCTCCTATTTATAGCAGACCTGCTTCAAGTCCTCGAACACCGAAGCGGTTCAGGAAATGAATTGCGCACATGCATGTGCGTGGATGTCTAGCCGGTCGGTGTTAGCGCTCCACAGCGCAGCGTGTCACATTGATCCCGGACGCTGACCTTCAGCAGGTTAAAGGACACAGAAGTGACGATTGATTAGCTAAAGTGTCACACAGGAGTCCCATTACTGCGCTTCAGCTTCATGTTTTAATGTGGGTAGCTCAAGTGCAAAAAAGGATTATGCGTATATATAAAACATTTTTTATTATTTAATTTGATTTATTGTGCAATTATAAAAGAATTTTGCTTTTTAACAGTTGTGATTTTTCCTGTAAAATCCTTTTCAACATGAACGTGCTTCATTTCTTCCCTACATGCATTATAACAGAATAAACATCAGTCCACGACACGTCCAGATGCATATCTTGCTCTTCATGGATTTTCTGTTGTTTTTCAAAATACGAATCTGATTCGGTAAGCCCCTTTTCCCCTCTTTTTAAAAAGCAAGTCTTCCTGATCCTTTCAGCATTCTTATCTTTATTGGAACCATGTGTTGGCTCCAGTGGGCACCGTCAAACAGCGGGCGTCTCTCCAGCAACCACATTTCTTACATTTCAACAGCTCGGTTCTGAGGAAGGCGTCCTTATCGGCGTTCATCTCAGTTCAGGAGCATCCGCTCAGACACGAAGACGCTTTTACAGTCGTTTTAACGGGGAGACCCGTGCCAAGGAGAAGTGTGTTGTAACAAAAATGCAAGTGGAAAGAATGAGACGTGCGCGTGTCCTCATGAGCGGGTCGATCTCCCGCCCGGCTGCTCTTCTCAGAGGTGGAGCGGAGACGCGCTGGTGTCGGGTTTAAAAAGTCGTTCCTGTTTCAGGTCAGGAAATAGTTTAAATTTAAAAGAGGCTTGTAAACATTCCCAGCATGCTTCGCTTGAGGTTCAGCTGCAGAGAGCAGATCTCTAAGGGTAAAATGCTGTAAAGCATTTTAGCGAGATTGGATTTATGTGCATACAGGTATACTGTATATATGAGGGACTTTCAAGTTCAACCAAGACTTGTGATGGAGTGTCTGGTGAATGAAGGCGTAAAAGTGATTGGCATTTCCAGGAAACTTCAAGCACAGTACGGTGAGGAGACTCTTAGCCGCAGTAAGACATTTAAACGGCGCAAACGTTTTAAAGAAGGCCCCATGATGATCCCAGGTCAAGACCGTTCCTACTGATCCTTAGAAATCGATGGTAAATTTGTCGCACCACTTGCACGTTACAGGAACTCGGCTGGGAGTTATTGCCACATCCCATGTACACTCCTGACCTCGCTCCAAGCCTTTCCCACATGTTTGTGCCATTTAAGGAGTTCCTGGGAGGCCGGCGGTTTAGACGTGAATCAGACAGATATTATCATATAGAGAAATAAAGGGAGTTTTTACTCTCAGAACTGTGTAATCAAAAAGTCCCGCATTGACCTGAACACCTCTTGTAAAATACAGTGGAACCTCGGATTGCGAGTAACGTAGTTTATGAGTGCTCCGCAAACCGAGCAAAGATTTTTAATACATTTTTAATCGGAAACCGAGCAAGTATTTGACACCCACACACACACGCAAACACCCTGACACACGCACAGATGCTCTTTCGCCTTTTCACCCCCTCCCCAGGGCTTTACAAACACACAGAAACTCTGCTCTGTCGCGATTCTTTTCAAAGGTAAGGTGCTGGTTCATTTGTGGGTTTTTGTTTTGTTTTTTTTTTTTTACTTTACTGCTGTGATTCCCTTAGTATGCGCTCACGCCAGGTCAGAGAGATTTCTTTTTTTCCTGTAAAAAGCATGGTGGGGGGAGGGAGGAGGAGTGTTACTGTGTAAAACGAGGCGAGGGAAGGGGCTAATTCCACACACACACACACACACACACACACACGCACACGGCGCCTGCGCGCACCAACGGAAACATTTGTTTGTACTTTTCTTTTAAAGGTAAAGTGCAGATTAATTTGTTTTATTTTCATTTTATAGATTGTATTAATTATTTTTATGTATTTACTTTTTGGGGCTGTGGAACAAATAATTTGAGTTTTCATTATTTCTTATGGGAAATGATGATTTGGTTTACGAGTGTTTTGGAACACAAGCCCACTTCCGGAATGAATTGTGCTCGTAATCCAAGGTTCCACTCTATATAAATAAAATAAATCAGATTTACGGGCGGAGTTTAGTATGATGTCACACAGCTCCAGCGACTATTAAGACTAAAAGTGGTGCATAAGGAAAGTGATACAGTTATAAAAGTTATTTTGGTATAAAAGGTAATATTGGACTGCGTATGGAAATAAAACAGTCCGTGTTGTTTTGTTAAAGGGAAATAATCAGTTCCTGGGTGGAGAGAGACGCTGTTCATACTGCTAAGGTTAATTAAGGAAAGTTAATTCCTTTTCCCCGTTTTATTCCTTTTATACCACTGCAGTTAGACATGCTGCCGTTCTTGATTCCTAAAACCACACGTTATTCTGGTTTGCTTTTTTTTTTTTTTATCAAACCGAGTTGTCACACACGTTATACACTATCCGTCTCGTTTTGTTCCCAGCTTGTTTTGTTGTCCCCTCTTGAAGTGAATAAGATAAAAGTTCATACTGGTTCGAATGCCGCGTGTTTCTTTGTTGCTCGGTGTGAAGGTGTTTTCAGTCGTGACCCCGGACGCTTCCAGCGTCGTCCCGCGTGTGTGTTTCTGTGCAAATCTCTGCAAAGCTTTCGTGTTTAAATAAAGACCTGAAAGTCCTGTGTGTAAGCGACACGTGTGTATAGATAGCCAGCGCCCCGTGAATGCTTTAATCCTCATGAGACAATTGTGTAAGCGGGCAGAGTCGTACAGGATGTCGTAAAATGCGGCGCTGTCGGTATGTCTGACCCAAACCGGTTTGAACTCCGCTCCTTTACAAAACAAGTGGCTGTAGTGTAGTGGTGGTGGTGTTTTATGAGAATCTCTGTGTGTGTGTGTGTGTGTGTGTGTGTGTGTGTGGTGAGAGATGGTGTAAGACTTTCGGGGCGTGAGTGATTTAGGCTTCTTTCACAGACAGAGCTGCTGGATTCTTACTCCGGTTAAGTGTTTCCTGTAGTAGATTACCCACAATGCCATGCAGCGGTGCAGCCTTCTGAATAAACACAATTCCTCGCCCAGTCGGTTCATATTTCTGTTATTATTAATAATCTGCTGCTGATGCTCCAGTCGTTTGATGAAGTCTTTATTTAATGCGGCTATAGTGGGGGTGCTGTGGACCCGTGGTACGACGGTATTGTCATTGTTCATCGCTGAGCACGTGCTCAGTGTGCTGTAATGCAACGGGTGTTCTGGTGCCTTTCTATCATCGCCAACATTGATTTATTTATTTATTTTTGCTGCATTGACTTTAATTACTTGTAAAATATTAAATATTTTCCTCATTCTATCACATTGCATGATTTTATTTAAAAAAATATAGGTTTTTTTTATTATTAAAAGTGTTATAAATCTCTCTCTGTCTCTCTCTCTCTCTGTCTCAGCGTTTCAGCAGCAAGCCGTACACGGCGGTCTGGATCAGCAGCAGCAGCAGCAGCAGCAGCCCAAGTCTCACCCTCAGAGCGGGGCGATCCCGTGCCAGAACTGCGGCCAGGCCTGCAAGGGCGAGGTGCTGCGTGTGCAGAACAAACACTTCCACATCAAGTGCTTCGTCTGCAAAGGTAACCGGTCGCGTCATGCTGCTGTGAGACGACCCGTCTCTCTCTCTCTCTCTCTCTCTCTCTCGCTCTCGCGCTCTCTCTCTTTATCGTGCTGCCAGACGCACCTCGGCTGTTTTGGGTCGCATACCTGCAGCTGAAGTAACACCTGCGCTCGGGGATAATAGCTGGAGATTAGCGGCGGCGCGCCGTGTTAAAGGACGCTTCGGCTCGTCTTTTGTTGAAGATGAACAGCGTAGAGGAAGAGTGCGGCGTCGCCTGGACACACCCGTCTCAGGCTTTGTTTTGAACTTGTCTGGATGTCACACGTCCCCGGTTCAGTGGGGTGAAAGGTCGGACGCCATCCCGGCAGTGACAATTTTCAAGATAATACGCATTTTTAATCTCTTGCATTGAATCCGTCGTGGAGCTTGATTGTAAACAAACAAAAAGTACGACGTGTCAGGAACAGTGCTGGGGGACGTTGCTTTTTAAAGTAACTAATTACATTACAAAGTTACTGTCTTCAAAAAGTAATCCGTTAGGTTTTCTGATAAAAGTAACTAGTAGCGAGTACTTTTCCACTGCAGAAAATGAAAACTCCTTTGTGCTTCCTCATGCATGTTGTTTTAGTCGAGACCTTTATAATTATTCTACCATCATCACTCAGTGAAGTTTGGCCCATAATCTGTTAAGTACTACGCTACGCGGTTTTGCGCGGTGGCTGTAAGTACGCTTCATCGTGATCCACCGCCAGTTTCGGCGCCGTGATTAGGTTTCCACCTTTCCGCGTGTCGGTCCTCACATAGTCAAACCGCACAGGTGAGATAGGGGTATAACAGCAGGAATAACAGAGGGGGGGGGGCGAGGCTTGTAGGATGACATCCTCTCTCACACACACACACACACACACACACACTAATGG
Source organism: Clarias batrachus (assembly GCA_003987875.1). Classification (NCBI taxonomy): domain Eukaryota; kingdom Metazoa; phylum Chordata; class Actinopteri; order Siluriformes; family Clariidae; genus Clarias; species Clarias batrachus. The sequence continues at coordinate 3,404 of QMIH01003785.1, read as the reverse complement.
ATTGGGAATGACTGCTGTCTGGCTCACGGATTCCATAAATTGTCTGAATAACGGATTACATTTTTGAAAAAGTAACTAAGTAACTGATTACTTGAATGGCGGAGCGAACGCGTTAGATTACTCGCTACATCAAAAAATTTATCCGAGTCCTCTAACACAAGTTACTTTGTAACACGTTACACCCAACACTGTTCAGGAACTAATTCAGTAACTATTAATTAGTCATCATTATAAACCTACAGTATTAACTAATGTTTGTTATTATATTACCCTGAAACAGTTTCAACATGCTGCTAATGTATATTTAAGACATTTTGATGTGTGTGTGTGTGTGTGTGTGTGTGTGTGTGTGTGTGTTGTGTGTGTGTGGGTCTCTTTATTCCCAGCGGCTGTTGTCCGTGTAATGTTGTTATGAACACAGATGCCGGTTGCTAGGCGACCCCCCGGGTTCAGCAGGCGTCTGGCTCTCGGTCGAGTTTATCACGTTTATTCTTACATCAGTGTGTCAATGTGAAAACCCACACACACACACACACACACACACACACACACACACACACACATGCACATAACAACAGCCTCTTAAAATCAAAGGTCATGACCATCCTCAGTCTAAAGAGGGGGATTTGCGAGCCTCAGAGCTCGAGCTTGTTCAATTCGTTTTTCTCTTAAAAGAATAAATTAAATGACATTTGTTTCTATTTTTATTTATTTTCCTCGTAACTCGTCGTCTTTATCCAACACAAATCATACCGCAGATCAAACAATCAAAGCCTTCCCGTTTTGCTCTAACAGTCGGGCCTCTTGACGAGACGAGAGACGAGGACGCCGTGACGAAGCTGTCCTGACTTTTTCTTCTTTATAACTTCAGAGTGTTAAGTGTTGAGAAACGTTCACGTTCACGTTATTTATTCTCTCTGGAGGCTCCGCCCATGCAGCTCCAACTCATAACCCAAGATCTCAGGATTTATTAACGCATTCCTAAATTCCTAAATGCACCTGGAACATTTTCGTTTTTTTAATAAACGAGTAACACACACTCTGTTCTCTCCTCTGTGGACATTTAATTTACAGTATGTTTAACTTTAAGGCGTATTTACGAGACCCGAGTCTCTGTGTCTCTCCCCGGAGGACTGTCCACTCTTTCCGTGACACGCTGCGTGTTCCTCTCTTATTAATGAGACGAGCGCCGCGTGAGGGAGTGAGAGAGTGAGAGAGCGAGGGAGTGAGAGATCAAGGGAGTGAGGGAGTGAGAGAGTGAGAGAGCGAGGGAGTGAGAGATCAAGGGAGTGCGGGAGTGAGAGAGTGAGAGAGTGAGGGAGTGAGAGATCAAGGGAGTGAGGAGTGAGAGAGTGAGGGAGTGAGAGATCAAGGGAGTGAGGAGTGAGGGAGTGAGAGAGTGAGAGAGTGACAGAGCGAGGGAGCGAGAGAGTGAGAGAGCGAGGGAGTGAGAGAGTGATGGAGTGAGAGAGTGAGAGATCACAGCCGCTCCAGCGTACCTGAGAACAGAACTGAACCTCTCAACAAGATCAACAAGCTTCCCGGTTTAGATCAGTGAAACACAAGACCACTGGAATCAGCTGTAGCCATAGAAACCGTAATATACTGCTGATGTGAATACTGCTGTTGTTGTTTTCCCCTTTTCTTTTTTGCCATCTTCTTCTTCCTCTTCTTCTGCTAAGACACACGTCTTCTTTTTTTTATTACATTCTTTTTCTATTTTTTCGATTTATTCTTTTTTCCCTCCTTCTGCATATTGTGTTCCTATTTGTCTTCCTCTTCACCTTGTCTTTGTTCTTCCTCTACTTTTGTCTTCTATTTGTTGTTGTTGTTGTTCTTCTTCTGCTTATACTTTTGTACTTTTGTTGTTTTTCTTCATATTTCTTTTTTTCTCTTCTTCTTCATCTATTATGACACTTGATTTTCGACTTTTGTTACTTTTTCTTTTATCTTCTGCTTTTCCTTCCTCCGCATGGTGTTGTGGTTGTTTTCGATGTTCTTCTTATTCCTCTTTCTCTTTTTCTTCTCAGTTTGTTCTTTCTTTTACTTCTTTTTCTCCTTTTTCTTTCTTCTTTTTTCAGTTATAGTGTCTCCTTTGTTTTCTTTTTGTTCTTTCTTTTCATTTCTGCCTTCTTCTTCTTCTTCTTCTTCTTTTTTTCTAAACTCTAATAATAATGTAAACATTCTACTACATGTTGTTTGTTCTATTCTTCTTTCAGTCTTTAGTTGTTTAACTTCAGCTTGTTGTTGTTGTTGTTGTTGTTGTTAGGCTTCTTCTACTTCTGTTTGTTCTTCTCGTAGTTTCTTTATATTTCCTTTATTCTTCATTTTTGTATTCTGCATGTTGTTTGTCTTTTCTTCTTCTTCTTTGGTACAGAGCATTATGTCCTGTGTTTAAGGGAAGTCTTTGAGGATGTATGCATAATATGGGGGTGTGGTCTTATAGGCATAATTTGGGGGCGGGGCTAAGATCGCCAGTGAGCCTATAGAACTGTAGAATCTAATCTAATGACAAAAAAAAAAAAAAAGCCAGTCTCAGCCAATCAGCTTTCAGCAGGGATTTCAGCATCTTGGCCTTGAGTTCATTTACAGGTCACAATCTCTACCTGTGCTCTACTTACTGTTTTAAGGAACTTGGGAACAACCGGCCACCGGGGGCGCTAGTCCCAGAAGGCACTCGGAGGTCACCAATAGCCCGTGTGTCTTCTCGTGTAGCCGTAGCGTTGTTGTTTTTTCAGGGTGGTTCGCTGTCTGGAGGTGTCTGGCAGATCAGCGCACCGCTTTGGGAAAGAACCTGGATGTGTTTTCACTTTGCTGCCTGAACAGATCATGACACCATGAGGGTGTTATTCAGCACCGCGGGCGGGGCGTGTCGCGCTCCTCGAAGCCTGCACGCTCCACCCACACGCAGCCCAGAAACTCCATCACATTCGTTCATACGCCACGATCTAGATGAAGTCTTTTTGTTTTTAATTAATGCGATTGTTATTGATAACGATATCGTTTCTATAGCAACAAACAAATGATGGAATTGTTGATGGAGAAGTTAATATTACCGTGAAGGAGTCTCCAGTTGCAGAGCTTTACATACTGTATCAGAGCTGGCATATCGCTCGCTGTTGTCTTAAAGGAATAAAACATCTCAGGATGTGCCGTTCTGGGAAAATACCCCCCCTCCCCCTCCCCCTCCCCCCATTCATTACAGCACCGCCGGTGATTAGTTTCCTGTAACAGCACGTCAGGAGTGTTTAATTCCTTACATAACTGTGACTAAGGGTCACATGACATGAACAGCGGGAGTCACAGAGCATTACAACAATGCTCTCACTGATTTCATTTGATTTCTAATGCTGTTGGATCACTGTGTGTGTGTGTGCGTGTGTGTGTGTGCGTGTGTGTGTGTG
>QMIH01003783.1:6869-28399 GCA_003987875.1 Clarias batrachus | reverse complement strand
GGGTATGAAACTCACATATATCTGTGTGTGTGAAAAATAAAGATCAGAATGGTGAAAGAGCAATCATCTGTGTGCTGGCTGTTCTTTGACCCGTTCTCCTGAGCTCAGAGGTGGTGCGCAGACGGACTGGCTTGCAGAATAAAGAAAACCCCAACAGCAGTAGAAAGAAAAGGAAGGCAAAAATCTTCTAAGACAGGACTGTAAGAGGATGTGCAAATATACTCTCCTCTCAGATATGGGGAAAAAATCTTAGCGAACCTCCAAGCTGTTATGATTCTCTGGTTTGTTTATCTAATTTTCTGTCACTCATCATTTCCATGATCTCACTATCATTTCTTTGTTTATTTTTAGTCCACCACCTCCTTCCAATCAGCCCCACCTTTTTCAGTTTTTATGTTTTCTTTTTTCTTTATACCCTATGACACAATTATCATTATTCCTTTCACAAGTCTTGTAGTCAGGTGAAACAACCTCCCAAACCATAAGCCAAAGCATGCGCATGCACACACACACGCACGCACACCCACACACGCATACGCACACACAGCAAGTGTCCATTTTTAGCGTTTGAATATTTTCCAACCACAGACCTCACACTCGGAACATTTGCACACATGGTGCTGCATTTAAACTGTGAAAACTGACACAGGCCTCTGAGGCTCATCAGCTTCTGACCACTACCTGCTCTCATACTCTCATATTATTTTATGTCTGTTCAATGTGCCAGATAAAAATCTTGATTTGATCATGTTCATGTTATTCTGTTAAAATGATGTGTAAATGCTGATTAATGTTCAGTATTTCTAAAAATGATTGATGATTAAATACTGTGCAGTGACAACACACATGAACAATCTAGATCATCAAGCAAATTTGAATATTACTCAAAGATAGCTCCAGTAAATACAAAATGCAGTTTTTCAATGATTATTTCATTTATTAAGAGAAAAAAGCTGTCCTGAAAAATTAGCCTGGTCCTATGTGAAAAAGTAAATGCCCCCTAAACCTAATAACTGGTTGTGCCACCCGTGGCAGCAACAACTGCAATCAAGTGTTTGGGAGAACTGGCAATGAGTCTATCACATCACTGTGAAGGAATTTTGGCCTTTTTTGTTTTTGAGAATTGTTTAAATTCAGCCACATTTAAAGGCTTAACCTGTTAAAGGTTCTCCAAAAAATATAAATTGTGGAATGGGGCAAATACTTTTTTTACAGCACTGCTCACAGATACAAAAAAAAAATAAAAAAATTAATGAAATTAGGTTATCCTAATTAGGCTAAAATGTGAGTTTATTTAATTTTTATTATTATTTTATTATTTATATATTTCAAATACTAAAATTATTTTATGTATAATCTTTCTGTTTATACTCCAAAACACCCCAGAGGCACTGATGATCCACATAAGCTCCACACACAATTTAAGGCTATCTGTGACTACTGTGACAAAACTTGGATGTCACAAGAATTTAATTGTGTGCAAGCATCTTTTTACAAAGCTATTATTGTTTTAACCATCACATATTTTTTTGCTTATTGCTTTCCTACTTTTATGCGGACAGGCACTTTTGAGGAGACACAAGATGAGACCTTTGACAGTAGCACAAGACCAGCACAACTGAACAAAGAGGCAAAAAGTCATGTGAACTTTACTCAATTTATGCAAGCAGAGCAGCTCATGCAAAAGCAAGAGCAAATTTAGATGGAGGACCACTGACTAAATGGCATGGTTTCTTAGTAGTACTGTCACCTTGCACCTCCAGGGTCTGGGTTCAATTCCTGCCATAAGTCTGTGTGCATAGAGTTTGCATGTTCTTCCACTGCTTGGTGGGCTTCTCCCACAGTCCAAAGACATGCAGATGGTAAACTGGTGTTCTTAAATATCTAGTAATGTACCCCTGTACACGGGATAAAGCTGTATAGCTATATAATGTTAACATTTTTTTTTATTTGACAGCTACTTTTCTGTTACAACACTTACTTGAAGCATACTTTACTTAAATATTTTTTATAAAAAAAAAAATTAAATTATTTAACCAGTCTTTAACCAGTGGTGGCTGAGTGTGTGAGTTAGTGATTGGAAGATTGATGATTCCCAACTCATCCATTGTTGCCAGTGTTTGGCCCTTGAGCAAGGCCCTTAACCCTGCCTGCTCATGGCTGACTCTGCACTCTGACCCAATTTTGCTGGGATATGTGAAAAAATAATTTCACTGTGCAGCAATGTATATTGTGACAAATAAAGGCTTAACTTAACTGGATTTTATTTTTAATTATTTATTTTTTCAAAAAACCAATATATATTGCACATGGTAAACATAAAACAGTTTGAAGCATGGTAATGTTTAAAATTTCATAGTTCCAGCACTTAAGCTAAGTTTAAAAAGCAGGTACAGAAAAGGCAAGCACAGGAACTTTGTCTTGTAATTTTGGCAGCGGTGTTTGTAAAACATGAGCTATTGGTCCACCACAACTTGAAGAAAACAGATTAGAACCCCTTACGGTTGAAGTAGTCTGCAAGAGTATCTAATGGATCTCTCGTAGAAATTTTGTCTTCTTCATACAAAGCCATGCCTGGTCTCCTCGGGTCATGAGGACATGCTGCCACCACACACCAGCATCTCTCCTCTGAAAGGTTTGAGCTCTTTGTCAGAGGTGAATCGAATCTTTAAGGATTCGGGTTTATTTTATTAAACTGATTAAATTTTATAGCTTACATTTCATCATCTATCTATCCAGCATGTAGCATGGTTCAGTGTATCTTACCAATCATGTGTATTCCGTGGCTAACGATGATAAGACAAAATCTGGTATTATTCAATTATGAGCAAGGTAATGTAAGATCTGGAAAAATGTTTAGGCTTTAAAATACATGACTAAGACAAGAATTTTTTATACAGAAACAATAATTTATTGAGCTACTATACAATACATGAAACTGTGCTACTTAAACACACATGGACACACGCACATATACAGTGGAACCTCGGTTTGCCAGTAACGCGGTTTGCGAGTGTTCCGCAAGACGAGCAAAGATTTTAAATAAATTCTGACTTGGAAAATTAACAAGTCTTGGTTCACGTGGACCGATGATCATGTATCACACATGCACTTATTGTTTTGACAAATTTATGTTTACTGAGAGCATTTTAAAAAAATTAATTTGTGGAAGTTCAAAAGAGAATCTAGACCTGGTTACTCACTTTACAGAGTTGGTGCCTCCTGTCTCTTACAGAAATCATCGTAAAACACATGAAAAACAGACATTTCATTAATATGGACATCTGTTTTAGCTCGCTTGCTTATTTATTTACTGATTGGTTGATTGTTTGATGTAGGCCCCTTTTTCAAGGCATTGAAAAAGTGTGCATCTGCAAAAATGCCGACACCCCTTACGAAAAGAAACAGACAAGACTGTTTCCTCTTTTTCTCTCGTCTGATACACAATGGTCCAGTTTAAAACTCAACCTGTGTTTCTCTGTGTCATGGGTAAGTTTATCATGATCTTAATGACTGCTTAAATGAATTCTTGTTAAACTTTTAACATGCATACATTATTGATTTAATGATTCTGTAATTACATTCTTTATACATTCTTTCTGTAATTACATTTTTTTTACATTATATTTTTTTTATATAAGACTGGAAACTGCAAAAAAAATATGTTCAGCTATGAGGCTTTGATACTTTGAATTTACATGTTTTTAAGGAAATATAAAGTGAAACACAGACAATGTGATGTGTTATTTTATTTTTTTTAAAGGTGTGTGTGTGTGTGTGTGTGTGTGTGTGTGTGTGTGTGTGTGTGTGTGTGTGTGTGTGTTGCAGGTTTGCTTTCAGAGACTCTGTGCTCTTTAACTTTGGAGGCAGAAGCTGGAGATAATGTCACTATTTGGTGTGAACATGACCCGAGTGTTGCAAATTACATCTCCTGGTTTAAACAGACCAGTGATTCAGTTCCACTTCGTCTGGGGTGTAAACAGATTTTTAAAACATCTCAAGCAAAAAAATGTTACTTCTTTACTGAAAGTGAGAGAATAGTGATGTCTGTTTATGAAAAGAACACATCTCTCACCATCACCGCAGTAAATTTCTCTGATACAGGAATCTATTACTGCAGCTACAGTGAGGAGATTATCTTCAGTAACCTGACTTCTTTACATGTGAAAGGTATATTTATACAAAGTCTGAAGTTTCTGTAAAAGTTTATTAAGATGGATAGCTTGTAAAATATTTTTTTTCCTTTTTAATCAGACAAAAATATAAGAAATTTTGAAGACAACACTACAGGTACATTATTTTTGATCTCACTGTGTTTTATTTTTTTATTTTTATTAAATTATGATGCAGGTTTAATGATCTAATTTTTTTCTTTAATGTTTCTCTCCAAGGCTGCGTCTCTCCTGCTGTGTTCTTCATGCTGTCTGTGTTGTTTGGTGCACTGACTGTGATTCTTCTCAGTGTCCTGATCTTCATCATACTGAAGCACAGAAAAACTCACACAGGTCAGTTATCACTCCTATAATAATAATAATAATAATAATAATAATAATAATAATAATAATAATAAGTTTTGTGTCACATTAGGTGGTGAAGCAGAAGATAATGAGGTAACACACACACACACACACACACACACACACTGCAGTATCATTTAAGAATCATTTTTTTTTGTAACAGAAATCAATACATTTGGTAATATTTTAAAATAATTTTTTTTTTCATTTAAAGACAAATGGCAATGAGGTATGTTAAAAGTAGACGTTTAGTGTCTTGGGTTTATTTTTAGGTTATTAATAAATAATAATATTTATATATTTTAAGCAGCTCTTGCATTGTGTAAAAAAAAAGTTTAGTAACAAGTTGCATAGCCTTTTTAAGTTTACTCCAATTTTAGAGAAATTTGCTGGTTGAACAAAATATTTCACATTGCTGTTTAGTTGTACCCAGTTTAAAATCATATCAGATCATAATATGATCATAAAATCATAACTTTCAATTCAAATATTTAAGTCAGCTAAAGTAGTTTTGGTTTTGTGCTAAATTAAATATATTTCTCTAGGGTTGACTTAGCTCAACTTTTCATGTATTTAAGAAAGTAAGTTACTGTATCTCCCATTTTTTCGCACTGATGTAGTTGGATCAAGTGATTGTTATTCCATAAAAAGAAGTTAGCCTAACAATGCCCTAACAACACAAACAATACTTTAAAAAACACTTAATTCTTCCAAAACTAGTCAAAGTTAAAACAGTGATCTGCATTAAATTGGAACAGATTTTATTTTTGTTTAAAGGTTAAAAAAAATATCTGGATAACACCAGATGCATATTTAAAAACTAGAAAAGATAAACAAAAACAGAGTCTATGGCAACAAAAACATGTTTCTCAGCATGTGAATCTCAATAGAAATGGTTTGGATGGCTTTATAGGTGTATGTCCAGTACTTTTGGAATTCGATGCTTAGAGCACAGATATGATCAAACATCACTCCTAAAGGTGCTACATAGTCACCCAGGCCCTCAAGGATTACAGTCTCCTTCAACACCACAGCAACTTTAACAGCTTATTCACGGGCCTCCTGTAGCTCCACAAGGCCATCCATAACCCTCTGACTTGATCTTCCACAGCAGATTAATACATTTCATAGAATATTTAGTTATGATAAAAATAAAAATAGAAATCAGGCTACATACCACTAGTGTGTGTAAAATACTGTTGCTGGCATTGTAATTTTGGGTTAAAGCTATATATTGTTTCACATTCTAGCTAATAGCTATACAGATTTGTAATAATGGCATTAGCCTCTGTCTGTTTTAATGTCTGCATTAAATTAACTAAGTTTCTACTCAATTTGGTTTTCATACAAATAAGTTAACAGATATAACACTTGAAGATGAGCATTGGTGACTCTGAAGCCAACAAATTTTTATATCACTTAACGTATTGAGGAACCACTGCTCCTTAACTGTTAAACACTTTTGAGTTGGCCATGCATGCTGGGATGGACTAGTTCTGAAAGTTTAGTTTGTTAGCTCCGGTAAATCTCAACCCAGCTTGTACCTCTTGTGTTCTATCTTACTACAATTTAAAAAAAATGGTACAATCATTACTACAAAATAAAAAAATCCCCATCCAGAACAGGAAACTGCATTTTATTCAGTTTCACGAGTATTACAGCTTTGGTAAAAGCGATTTAAGTAGCTGCTGTGAAGGTTTCTGAGAGAAAGCAAAGTCACATTGTAACACTGACCATAAGCTGTAACATTAACTCCAGACTGTGTAAACAATTTATGAAGTTATCTAAAGTCATACTGAATGGTGCTGCCACTGATTTTAAAAACAACTAATAAAAAAAATCTGTTTTTGTGCCTTGGACAGATTTTTTGTAATACGACCAGTTACAGGAGTTAAAACGTTTAAAAAAAATATTATTAGCGTTAATTCATCACAGGCTAGAGCTACTTTATGGTAACATGAGGCCTAATGATGTTAGGTAATGTTAGGTTGCCAAAGCAGAAACACATCAGCCTCACCTATATACTCATAACTGTTTAAAATAATTAATTAAAATTTTTTTTTTTAAAAAACTTCTTTACCCAGAGTGAATTATCCCAAAACAGCCATCTTCACCTCCCTGGTGCAATGTGATAGCCTCAGTGCAGTGGTGGGTGTGTTATAAAATCAGGAAATTGCAGCTCAATGAAGGTAACTTGATGGCTCAAACTTTATTATATTATATTATATTTATATATAATTTATTATTAGTACATACAGTAATGTTACCTGTTGTCTCAATAAATAACACTGTAAGATGTTTGGCCAACAATACAATATTAATTTATTCAACATTTATCTAATTGGAGTTTTTACAGTATGGAGTTCTTCTCAGTTGTAAATTCATAGTTTACTGTTCTTCTCAGTGTTTCTGCTTTAACCAAAAGCCACCATCCTCATACAGTATAAAGTCTGGAAGTAGAGATAAAAAATATTTGGAAAAACACTTTCTCTTTGTTAGATCCACATTTCGCTTTTAACTGTTGGTCATTTTTATAAATATATATTTTAAAACAGGTACAGTACACTTAGTTTAAAAATGCCTTCTACGCCAGAACGGATGACAAAAACAAAAACTTAGATCCTCTCGGATCCTGTGCCTTTAGTGAATATTTATTTAGAGAAAAGGGAGAGTTTGTGTTTTGTGCACTTTAACTTAAACTGAGCGCGCACGCTGGACTAATGCATGCCAGTCTCTTCCTTGCTCTCTCTCTCTCTCTCTCTTTCTCTCTCTTACCAGTGTTTTAGGCAGACAGAGGCGGGGGCTTTGCCTCTGTCCCTGAACAGCACAAGTTGTCTGTCTGTCTTTCTTTTCTTTTTTTTTTATTTTGTTTTCTTTGGTCTTTTTGGTCTTTCCCTAATACCCTTACGGGTGCTACCTAATGATCACACGAAGTGCCGAGGTATCAGAACTCTTTATATAAACAGAACGCCAGGTGCGGCTCGTTCAGGCTGATTGGCTGTCGGCGGCGTTGCCTGGCAAACGCGAGTATAAATGGCCTCGCCTTTGCGCAGCTCAGCTCCTTGCACGACCAGCATCATTACAGTACAGGCACAGGCCTACAACAAAAATATATTTTTCTATATATTATGTGACAATATATGTCATGTGTATTCATATATTGTGAATAGTACATAGTAATATATGTTATGATATATTCTATAATATATTCTATATATTTAAGAAATATATATAAATATATGAAATAGGAAATAGGAAAATATATGAAAATATTACAATTATTGCCGTTTTCATATATTGAATGAATACATTGTTATACTGTTTAATTTATTGTTATATATATATTGAAGAATGTCCCACATTAAATGAGATTATATATAGGAAAAGGCATTGTAAATATATGAAAATATATATGTAAAATTATATGAGATAATATAACTCATTGTAAATAATAATATAATCAGATTTATATGGGAACATATGTCTTAAATACTTTGGAAAATATATTGATTTATATTAAATCATATATTATACAAAATATTGTATACATGGTAAACATGAAATAATGTATTGAATAATACATCAATATAGTTTCTTCATTAACAGAACAAGGTTTATTTTTTAAAACATGATATAGGAACATGGAAACAACTATAAATGAACAAAACCACTTTAAAAGTAAATAAAATATTTCCAAAAGGACAACTGTCCTTCATTAAGGATAAATAAAACCTTCAGAATAACAGAATAGTCCCTCAGTAGAAAAAACAGTAAAATAAATAAATAAATAAAACACTGCTAAAGGCCCGTGCTGATTGGCCAGCCACTCAAAAAAAAAAAAAAAAAAAACTGTGCTGTACTCAATTTTTTTAGTGAAACATTTTTACACTTAACATTTTTACACTTAAAAATATTGAGAAAATCATATAAAATATACTTCATGAATTGAGTAGAAGTTTTTTGAGTAGACCTTAATAACTATATTTAGTACAATGATGTACAAAATTGAGTAAATGTATTCAAAAGCAGAAGTTAATGCAATGGTTATCCTAAGTGAAAATGAGTAAAATAATTGAGTAGATATAATTGAAATGCAAGGTATAAGAAACTGAAAATTAGAATATTATTTAACAAAATGTGCTACATTTACTAAATATTTTAACTGAACTTGATTCAAACTGCTCCATCACAGAATTAATATGTTGCACTTAATTTTTTAAATTATATTTACCCTTTACTCAAGGAATATTTAATTCAGGTCAATGTACTGTAACAAATGACAACAAATTAGAAACAAAGAATCGATTTTACACATTACAATTTTAATTAAACATTTATTTGCCCGATATGACAAGACATGAAGCCTAAACTCATGTCACTAAAACTTGGTTTACTTTGCAAATGACAGGTAACAAGATCATAAACAATGAGCTGAATTGATCTTATTAGTAAACAGTCTCATAAACAATACTTCTGCCACAAGTATTATAAAGTTAATATGTGGAACGTAGACTTTTGTATTAGAATCTAATGAGTCACAATTGAAATCTGAAACATTGCACACCTCCACACTTCAGTTTCTTGCAAACTGTGGGATACATACAAATGTGTGTGCAGGCCTTCTCAGGTCTTAAAGAAGCAATGACAGTCTAAATGAAGACAGGACACTAAATATCCATGACCAACGGTACCATGCTTCACTCCATAATGATGGAAGTTCCTTTTGATGATTCAACAAATGTGCAGAGCTCACACTGCCATCCCATAAGCTGGCACCTAAAAAAAAAAACAATAATGTACAAATGTGTAAGTACAAGTGTGATTGTTACTGTAAAGCCTAGCAGACTGGTAAAATAGTACTTCTGTTCAAATATATACTTTTTGGACTAATAAGTCACACTGATCTACGAGTGATGTTAAAGTCAAAGTGGGACTTGTGATGAAAATTCTGTGAAACAAAGACGTAAAACCGATTTGATTTTACAGAGCCCATTACAGTAATTCCGGTGAATATTCCAGTGGAATGGTTTCACGAAAAAGGGACTGCTATGATCACCAAAGGCATTTTCTCTTGCAGAACAATGCACAACCTCATACATAGAGAAAAAATATAGTTATAGTTTCTACACTATATAGGTATAGTGTTCTGTTATTCTGCATAATCAAAAGTCCCGCTTTGAACATCCATGAAGGGACCGTCGCTCTAGTGGGCGGCTTCAACTGTTTAGCTCCATGAATAAAACGGGCAACTAAATGGTGCTTGCCCACCTGAAACCCCATCATTCAGAGCGTGACAAGCCGAAATAGCGGCTACGTACGTTCTGAGCGTACTGGGGAATAAGCCCGAGGACAACTTTTCTTGCAGAAACTCCAGCAGTGAAACAATCTGGCAGTGAACTGGGTCTACATGTCTTGCCATGCACCAATTTTCAAATACACTCCATTTGAGGGCATACGTTGTTCTAGTGGAGGGAGCCCTGGCACTTAAAATGGTTTCAATTATGCTGGCTGAAAGCCCAGCATGTCTTAGTTGGTCCCGTTCAGCGGCCAAACATGAAGGTTCCAGAGCTCGGGCCGGGGAAATATTGTCCCCTGCGCCTGAGACAGAAGATCCCTCCTCACTGGAATCACCCAGGGTGAGCCGTCGAGGAGAGATATTAAATCCAAGAACCACACTCTGGTCGGCCAATGGGGCGCTATCAATAAGAGGCGCAAACCCTGTTGACGGACCCTCGCCAGGACTCCTGGGAGCAGAACTATAGGTGGAAACGCATAAAGGCGTAATCTGGGCCACGTGTGGGCCATTGCGTCCAGACCCAGGGGAGCTGGAGGAGTCAGAGAGTAGTAAAGGGGGCATTGTGCTGCAGACCTCTGCTACGTAAAATCTTTCCTGGATTGGACTGACTACTTCGGGGTGGAGTTTCCATTCCCCATGTTTTACAGCTTGTCTGGATAGCAAGTCTGCTCCTACATTCATATGCCCTGCAATGTAAATTGCCCAGAGGGACAGGAACTTGTCCTGTGCCCAAAGCAGAACCTGGTGCTCTAGCTTGTTCAAGCGACGCGAGCGCAGTCCACCCTGGCGATTTATGTACGAGACTACCGCAGTGCTGTCCACCCACACTAGGACATGGTAGCATCTCAACTGCTGGAGGAAGTGTTTCAGGGCCAGAAATTTCGAGGCAATTGATGTGCCATGCGAGAAGATGACCTCTCCAGCTCCCTTGTGCTGGACGGCCATCCAAGACCGCACCCCAGCCCGTGAGAGAAGTGTCTGTCGTTAGCATCTTGCGACGACAAGATGGACCTACAGTGGGACCCAAAGTCAGAAACTGGGGTCTGAACCACATAGAAAGGGTACGAAGCCCCCGGCGCGTAACCCTTATTAGCCTCTGGGGGTTGGCCCTTGAATGAAACCCCTGGCTCTTAGCCACAGCTGAATCGCTCTCATGTGCAGAAGGCCCAAAGGTATCACCGTGGACGCAGCTGCCATGAGGACTAACGTTTTCTGAAAGTGATGAACAGTGACCTTCTGACCTAGCTTGATTTCCTTCAGGGTGTTGAGAATGGATTCAACATGAGCAGGAGACAGCTGTGCCCGCATTGTGACCGAATCCCATGTGACACCCAAATATATTGTCTTCTGAACAGGAAGGAGAACGCTTTTTGGGACGACATACCGATGTCGAAGCTCTAGCTCCTGAGACTGGGCCAGAATCAGCCAGTCGTCTATGTAATTCAAAATACGGATGCCCTGGAGTCGTAAAGGAGCCAGAGCTACATCCATGCATTTTGTATATGTGTGAGACACCCCCATGGCCCCAGGCGCACGAACCTCAAGGCTTCTTCTTTTAATAGAGGAAGCTCCTCAGATCTGGTCTTTTCAAAGCAGATTTCTGAGAAGAGCGGCGAGCCCCACCCCAGTTTTTATGAGGGGATGCGCGGCTTGTCCCCCATCCTTGATTCCCATGAGGTTCAGCCACAGATGCCTCTCCGTGGATACCATGGCAGCCATAGGACGGCCCACAGCACGGGCCGTCTGCTTGGTTGCATGGAGAGTCAGGTCTGTGGCTCGGTGCAGCTCTGCAAACACCCTGTCATCAATAACCCCGCCGGTGCTCAGGTCCTTCAGCAGGTCAGCCTGGTAAGCCTGCAAAACCGCCATAAAGTGCAGTGAAGCGCCAGACTGACCTACTGCCTGAAAAGCTTTCCCCACCAAAGCAGATGTCAATCTACACGGCTTGGAGGGGAGAGAAGGCTTTTTTTCAGGGAGGATGATGTCCCAGGAGAGAAATAGCCCGCAAGCGTCTCTTCTATCTGGGGCATCATCATATAACCACGTGCTTTCACATCAATGATATTCGAATAAGTCGAAGTCGATGGCACAAAAACACGCGATGAATACGGCTGTCACGTCACGTCTGATTCACCTGCTCACTTCCTCTCCAGATTCCACTCCACTCCTTTGATCTCACTGGCTCACTCTCTGCTCTCCACACACCTGTTGCTCATTTCAATCATGGCYYTGCTCTAYTTAACCTGCTCACAAACAACCTCCCATTGCCAGATTATTGAGTGCCTTACCAGCCCAATATTCCCGCGTCTTGTCTCGTCACAGCCTGCCAAGTTACCGACCACGCTTCGTTCTTTGACTACGTCTTTGCCTCAAGTTTTTGGATTTACCCTTGTTTGGATTTCGCATTATTGACTGCTTGCCTGTTTTCTCGACTACGGATTTGGATCACGGATTTTTCCCCCAGCTCTCCGGCTTCGACCCTCGCTTGTTCTACAACCACGAGTCCGTCCTCACGCCCTACCAAGGTAACATTATGTTCGCCAAGTGGCTCGAGCTTCTCCAGCGAGCACACTACGGTTCCCACCACAGCACAGAGCACCATTCTCACCAAGATCAACCTCGTCACGTTACAGTCACCACTCTCCAGTTACAGTCAGTGACACCACTACTCAACCCGAGTTCTTCCCTCTCCACGTTCTGCATTTGGATCCACCAAGCCCACCACGGAGCCTGACAACGGCTTGTTCCATGAAAGAGTTAAGTCATCATGGAGGTCACCAAAGAAGGGGAGAGAAAGAGACGTTGAGGCTCCTCCTCCCGGCCACCCAACAGAAAGCAAGCCGTGCGAGAATCACCTTAATAGGGAGTAGATCACAGTACTCACAGTCTCCCTGAAACCCGAGGCGAGCGTGTTCTTCGCCCAAGTCCTCAAGACCAAATTTGTGAAGATTGCCCTCTGAAAGAGATCTATCGCACGGAGGCACGCATCTCTTAAGCAACTCCGCCATATCGGTGAGTTAATGCTGTTATTTTCCTTTTTATGTTCGCTTTTGTTATGGCTTGCACATGCACACGCAAACACAAAGCGGTCCTGAAGACAAAAAGATCTGAGGATGTTTCCGGTTCACTCCTATTTATAATCTGCAGGTGCACCTTATTCGGTGACGTCATGCCTGGCAGAGGTTATAAGCTGAAGGTATTCGGCGGTTTTGACATGCACAGGCTTCACAACCGGGCAACAAAGAGATGTTCCCATAGCGTTTCCACGCAGCATCGAGTGTAGCTTTTGAAAGGGAACACAAGCTGCAGAGCAGGTGGAACCCTACTCCATACATTGTGATTGATAAAATGCCTAACCAGACAGTTGTGTCAAACCAGAGAATGAGAGAGGCCGAGTGAGGACCCTGCATAGGGAACATCTTCTGCCCATTGGACAGTTTGTCAGAGTTTCTGGGTTGGATACTGACGAGAGACCCGAAGTATCTAAGAGAACACCCAGAAAGAGCACAGAGACTGAGCCGGCCACAGGGCAAAGAACAGAACATGAGTTAAGTGAGTCTTCTTCAGAGTTTGATGATGGAGTGAATTGTCCGCCCTGCATCCCAGGATTGACAGAGATAGTGAGACGAGACCCTGAAAGAGTACCCAGCTCAGATTCTTTGTCAGAACCAGAATCAGGGACTGATCCGGGGGCTGAGATCTTGGAGGGGACTGCTGGAGAGGAAAATGAGGTGGCAGAGATGGATGTTATTGAGAGTCCTGATTCTATCTCCAGTTTCAAAGATCAGTGAGGTGTTTGGGGAGAATATGGAGATACAGTTACCAGAGAGGGTTGATGTGGTTGAGAAGAGGAGGGTTAAACCTGTCTTTAGACTTACCTATGATAAAGCAGGTAGAGCAACAGATGACCCCATAACCATAGTTCACAAAGGGATCGTAATTAAAATTGGGTGTAATTAAGGTTCCTTAACAAGGAACGTTTGATTCTTTGAAGCTAAACAGGTTCTGATGAGAGATCTGATGAGGACATCAGCCGTTTAGAAGGGAGAGGATGTAACCCGCTGAGGAATGAAGGGGTAAAAATTATTTGTGTATGACAGTGTAATGTAGATGATATGCATTTATGTATACAGTCGCAAGTTTCTTTTACTTTTCACCGCACAAACTAAACTAGTTCGCAGCATGTTTGACTCCATCGCGGTTAGCACCACGCTAATCCGAACAGATTGTGCCAGCAAGACTCACCTGTTGCAGTTCGTGACTTTCTCGAATGACCGACGGCGCGAGCACGTGTTGTGCGCCAATCTTTTTTGTATGGACTGTAAACAAGCAAGGAGAGTTGCGTGGAGGAGCATAAGGAGTGAGTACATGAGAGGGAGACTAAGAATTGACCATTTCATTCAAGTTCATCCAAACGTGGTGAGTTGCCATTTTATTTTGTGTTGCGCCACTGGCGTGAAGCGACCATTTTGGCTTTAAAGGCCTCAATCCTCACAAGCACCGATTCAGGCTTGCTACTAGAACTTTCGTTCAGAGTTTAAGTGAAATGATGTGCCGGCTTAGTTTAAGCTTTAAAAAAGGGCCCATGGTTAGTCTAATATGTTTGACTAAGAAACTGTTGGAAGTTTTATTTGCATATTGAATTGAACTGAGTGATTTTGAGAAACAAGGCAAATTGATATTATCTTTCTGTGTGGATAACAAATGGTTTGTGTTTAATATATTTGAGTATTGCATTTAAGGGTTATTGTACATTGAAACAGCTAGATAGCTAATCTTTAACATTTACCTACGAACGTAAAGTTAGTATAACTTTGCACGTTGGGATTACGGGTAAGAGAACCCAGGATGCCCCTTTATAGGGTCTAACAATAGGTCAAAGGGAGCGTTACAAACAGTACGAACAGGAACAGTGCACTATGAAGAAAGGGTGTTAGGTTTGTAAAAGCCCACTCTTGCATTCTATACACATTCATACATCTTTGTGCCTCTCACAAAAAGCAGTTCTTGTTTAACTCAAGACACAAGTGAACATTCCATACTTGGGTTTCTATGGTGTTTTTTGCTGCTTACCATAAACTGATTTGCAATGCACACAGACCCTGTGACCAGCCATGGTAACATTCCTGGCATCTGAGGTCAGTCCATGTGCTGGTTGTGCGCAGTCACAAGTGAAGCCTTATCGTGTGGTCAACCACTTAAAAATACAAGAGATCCATCCCGAATCCAGTCCCCAGTCATAGTCTAAGTTCCCATGTGGGCAGCAATCGCAGAGTCTGTGTTTTCCATGACATAGTGATGGTCCATCTGTATATTGCCGGCTTGTTTGCATTTGGTCTCTATAAAACAGGTGGCTGATCATTCTCATGGTCACAACTGTTTATAAAAAAGGAAAACAAAACATAAGCTTGATAACAATAAAATTACTGTATATTAGCATCAATAACTATTGACCATGCATAAAGACAACACAAACATTTGCAATGTTWTACAAYGATTTMTACWTTTTKYATTACRATTTACATTTACACCTTAATATCACAAACATCTGTAACCTACACGAGGCATATTTTAGGCAACGGGAGCTAAAGTGTTTGTGCTAAATAACATATAGATAGCAGTGTAATAAGCTAACCAAAAACTGAACCAAATAGCTACCATAACATAAAGCTATCCAAAACGGAGTGAAATATATTATAAACATTTACACCACAGCTGATACTGACAAACATCTATAATCTACATACTGTAAGGCATTAGCTTAGCCACCATGAGCTAGTCTGTTTGTGCTAAGCTATATAAGGCAGTATGTTAGTATGATTTAGCAGTGTTATCTACATGCTAACCAAACCATGTAAGTGACACTAAATGACAATGTTTCACGTAAACTGGCAAAAGCTTGTGAGAAAATGAGGAAAAATAAATTAATATTAGTTTTATATTATCAGAATAAATATTATATTAGATTTAATAACTTACCCTTGGTAACAGCTTGCTGGATTCTCCTCCTTCGTTCTCTATTGGAGTCTTAGTGTTGTTCTGAGGTAAATCTAAACTCCTCCCACTGTCCAGAACATTCTGTAGTGCTTCAGAAACCTGTACAGCATAAAACATCTTCTACACGCACAGGAAACGTATCAAATTTACTGTTTGCGTGTGTGTGTGGGTGTGTTTGGGGGCGTGCTATTGTATGTAGATTACTCTGACTGTTTTCCTGTGAATAGCGTGTGGGCGTGTCCTGTCTCAGGTCATTATCAGATAATGAAGTGTGGCAGAAAGACTGTATCTCTCCTTAGATTCATATGGATTATATAAACTGAGAGTATTTATTTTTGATTAAGCTTGCTAAATTTAAAAGTAGAAACTTTAAGCTTTCTATAGATGGATATGTGTCTGTGCAGTATTCACTGAGTTTCAGTTCATTTTAGTGATGCGTTTCAAAAAGATTTTCGGGGAGACTGAGACGGCAGAAAGCACCTTGTTTATTTGCTTTATTTTACAACATCACAATGTTTTATTGATATGTGAGTGTACATTAACAAATTAACACATCAAATGATGTATTACATTCATGTGTATGATTAAAAATGATGGAGCATTTTAAGTTACAGTGGAACCTACAGTGGATTATGAGCATAATTTGTTACGGAAGTGGGTTCGTTTTCCAAAACACTCGTAAACCAAATAAATTTTTCCCATAAGAAATAATGAAAACTCTAATTATTCGTTCCACAACCCAAAAAAATAAATACATAAAAATAATTAATACCATCTATAAAGTGAAAATAAAACAAATGAACCTGCACTTTACCTTTTAAAAAAAGTAAAAATAAATCCCGACAGTTAAGTGTTTCCGTTTGTGCGCGCAGGCGCTGTGTGTGTGTGTGTGTTTGTGTGTGTGTGTGGAATTAGCCCCTTCCCTCGCCTTGTTTTACACAGTAACAATCCTCCTCCCTCTCCCCACCTCGCTTTTTAAGTTTCACAACAAACACACACACACAACGGAAACACCATTTTAACGGAAAAAAAAGAAATCTCTGACCCTGGCATCAGCAAATACCATCACTGCTGAATCTGAATCATTGCTAAATTTAAAAAAAAAAAAAAACAGCACCTTACCTTTGCAAAGAATCGTGACAGAGCAGCGTTTCTGTGTGTTTGTGAAGCCAGGGAGGGAGTGAAAAGGCGAGAGTGTGTCTGTGCGTGTGTGTGTTTCGGTGTCAAATTACGCGCGTGCACACACATAAAAGATGCTGAAACACAGAGGGAGATGTTGATTATACAGGGACGAGCAGCATTTCTGTGTGTTTGTGAAGCCGGGGAGGGGGTGAAAAGGTGAGAGAGTGTCTGTGCGTGTGTCGACGTGTGTGTGTCCGTATCAAATTACGCGCGCGTACACACATAGGAGACGCTGAAACAGAGAGGGAGATGTTGATTATACAAGTAAGTGACGAGCATTAAGACCCAGCAGGGTCTTACCCACAATTCTGCAGTGCAAGTTTGACGCTCTGTGTCAAAATAAGGAGCATGCGTGATACATGATACTCGGCACTCGTAAACTAAAACTTGCTCGTTTTTCAAATCAAAATTTATTTAAAATCTTTGCTCATCTTGTGGAAACTCGTAAACTGCGTTACTTGCAATCTGAGGTTCCACTGTATTTTCATTTTTACCATTGTAAGGGACTGTCCCTAGAGGGCACTGAGGACACTACTTTTTAGCTCATCAGATGGTTATTCTGAGAAACTGAGTCAAACATTAATTATGTTAAGAGGGCCTTATTTTGTTTGGCTTTTGTTTTGTGTTTTAGTTTGGTTTTGGTTGATTTTGGTTTTATGTTAAGAAGGCTCATAGGAGAGCGAGTGTGTGTTGCTGCTCATAGGAGCGTGAGTGTGTGTGGCCGCTCATAGTAGTGAGAGTGTGTGTGATTTCGCTCATAGGAGCGCGAGTGTGTGTGCGTGGTTCGCTCATAGGAGCCAGAGTGTGTGTGTGTCATCCATAGGAGCGCGAATGTGTCCGTGTCACTCATAGGGGCGCGAGTGGGTCATGCTTTGAAGAGCCTGTGTGTTTTGTGTAATGCCTGTCTGAGCCTATGTGGTTTGTTTAAAAGAGACTATGTTTTACATTTGGTGAGTTTCTGTGCTTGATTTGTTTTCTGTTCATGTCTTGTTTGATTTTGTTATTAAAAGACTTTTTGTTGGTTAAAACAACCCTCTGCGCCTATGCGTGCCTTATTTAAGCCCTTGGCGTTAACAACAGCCTGGACTACCCTCAGTTTGTGACACCATAAAAAATGCAAGTGGTCCCACCGCTAAAACAGCTGACCCCATGATCCTGATGCTGGTAACCCTGTTGATGCTGGTGACCAATTTTCAATTTTAAGTGGTTTTCTATTGATTACTTTTTTAAAATATGCATTTATTGCCAGTGCATTCATATAAAAGGTTGTGTTGTGTTTTTAGACAACCCAGCAGATATTTAATAAATGTAAAATAATGTATTTACTGTAAATGCATATAAATAATCATATAACTCATGCTGGACTATGCTGGAATTTTCAGCAGGCATGCTGGTCTTCCATCAGTTATGCTGTTTCACCAGCTAAACCAGCATCAGACCAGCACTAAACAGTATTAACTAGCATAGACCAGCATATAAATCATGCTGGTCTATGCTAGATTTTTCAGAAGGGGCAGTGAAGAAATTCTAAGAAAATTCTTAGAATTATGACATTTTCTTACAATTTCCCCTTAAATTTAGGACTAAATCTTAGTAAAGATAAAAAATGATTCTTAAAACATCTTAGCCCTAAAAGGAGCTCCTAAGGTAAAAATTGTTAAGAGTAGAGAGGAGGACTTTTAAGAGGCTTAAGAGTTTCTGTAGCAGAGGACAAAATGTTGGAAAGAAGAAATATTTTTCAAACACTCTAAAGACCAGCATTTTTTAACTCCCCCCATCAAAATAGACGTGGGGGTGGACTAGTGACTGTCATGAAAAACTCTTGTCGTGCACAGTGTTCCTCTATGTCCCCGGATATTTATTCCAGCTTTGAAGCTCAAGTTATCCACCTCGACTGGAACGGCCCTATTTGCCTAGGGCTGATTTACCGTCCTCCGCATTCAGATAAGGACTTTTTTCAGCAATTTACCGACTTCATTGGTAATATCATCACTAAATTTGATCGTTTCTTATTGCTGGGTGATTTTAACATCCATGTTTGCTGTCAGTCAAACCCTCTTTCGAGGGATTTTCTTAATTTAATGGAGGCTTTTAACCTGACACAATGGGTTAAAGGTTCCACTCATATTCATGGACATACTCTGGACCTTATCCTTTCCTACGGTGTTGCTATCACTGATGTTATTGTTTCTGATTATATACTATCTGATCATAAGCATGTTTTATTTTCCATACGTCTTCTGTGCCTTTCTCTTGCCTCTGCTAAAGTGACATCTCTGTCTAGGGTTTATTCCCCGCAGTTTAACATTAATTTTAGTCAGTGTCTTAAAAAGTCTTCTTCTCATCTACTTTTGGACTCCCCACTATCAGACCGGGATGCGGACAAACACCTCAGTCTGTTACATAATGCCTGGCTTGTTGTAATGGATGAAATTGCGCCTCTGAAGCCTCTTAAGTTCAAACCTAAATCTGAAGTGTGTCATACCGCTGAGACCCGGCGACTGAGACAGTCCTGTATAAAGGCTGAGCGAAAATGGAAAAAAGACAACTTGCACATATCTTTACAGCTGTTTAAAGACGGTTTATCAGCTTATCAGAGAGCCGCTAAATCAGCCAAGGCAACCTATTTTTCGAATTTAATCTTGTATAATCAGTTTAGACCTAAGGTACTGTGTTCGGTTATTAACTCTGTTGTCAATCCCCCTATATATAAACACTGTGTCAGTTGCTTCTGTCGTCCTCTGTGAAAGCTTATCAAGGTTTTTTAAAGACAAAGTAAGCAAATCTGGTCTTGGAGCTTATGCTTTTTCTATGAAGCAGCCTGTTCCCCTGCCGCTGTCTGCATTTTGGAATGTTTTTGAACATTCTCTATTCAATCACTCAAAGACACTATTTCTAAATTGAAACTATCCTTTTCTATGATGCCATTCATCCTAGATTTCTAAGACAAATTATTGATTCGGTTGGACCGGGCCTAGTGTAGTATTTTCTAAATCACTTTTAGTCTATGACTCCCAGCTAGGAATTTTTAAGCTAAGATAGGAGCACTCTGAGGGCCTTTTCACACTGGGGTCCGGATCCATTTCCCGAGCACACTTGGCCCCGGGACCAGTTGATTTTTGTCTGTGAGAATGCAATCGTTCCAAATCGTTCCGCGCTCGGGAACGAATCCCTGGACCGATTGCAGAGGTGGTCTCAGGAACGATTCATACATACGCGAGCATTGAAGGCAGGACATAAGTACGCGCTCGTGCTCAAAAGAGGAAGTGACATAATTCCAGTTCGTCTCTGTACACAAACAAGGGTGGTTGCTGAAGAATCTCTGTGAATTAAAGCCGAGGTACAGTATTTTCTAGAAATTTAGACAGACGAAAATATCTAAAGATAATCTTACATAATAAACCCCAATATTTACGGAAGCATCCGGAAGTATTTAGACGAGCACGCGTGCAGAAGCACTGAGTGCGATACTGAAGTGAGAAAACGATTAACAATAGGATAAAAACCATCCAGTGTGATCGAGTCGGAACCCCTCTGACCAACGACATCATCTACCTTCGTCATCCGAGCCGGTCAGCGTGGAGCCTGGTCCAGCAGAGAGCCTGCGAGTGAGCGGTAAGTTAATATTAAATACTATTAACTCCTGTTATTAACACTGTTAAAGAGATACCTGTATTATCACCACATCTCCAGGTAATTGTCTGTGGATCTTGTGGTGACATTTAAATATAGTAAGATATACAGGATGATCCTTTCACATTAACTCACAACAAAGTTAACTTCGAATGCTCCTCATATCTGCTCACTTTAGAAGAGTAGAAATGTAATGAACTCAAGTATTGTGCTTATGTAGCTATTACCTTGCGTTCACACTGAACGCGGCGAGAGCGTCAAAGACGCCGGAAGTCATTCATTTTCAATGGGAGACGGCGGCGAGGAGCGGCGAAGAGCAGCGCGGCGAGGGCGGCGAGAGCAACGAAGGGAATTGAAATCAGCTCAACTTTATGGTAATGAGCTATTTAATTGGTTGAGCGGCAACCAATTAAAAGGGAGGTCCTCCACTTGAGCGGATTCCGTCGAATGCAGTCCTGTAAACTTTTGTTCCGGCGACATTAGTTCCCAAGCAAAATGGAGGAGAGGTTAATTATTGCGGTAATGTTATTTATGACATGTCCCTGTTTGTGTACAGGGACATAAATTTTAAAAAAAAAGATGCGTGGACAAAGGTGTTTGAAATTGTTGGTTTTTAAATATAATATGAAATATAATATAATAAAAAAAATATTAAATTAGACTAGCAATTCACAATAAACAGAAGCCACACCATACAAATGCCTTACACTTTGTTTATTTCTACAATACAGTTCTTTCTATCAATCAGTTTCTTGTTTTCTTGCACATTTTGGTCATCTCCATAAGATCAAGCTTGATTGCTTTGCGGCCCCTTTAAATACTAGAAAGTCATTCGGTCTACCTCAGAGTGGCGAAGCGCGGCGACAGGCGTCGGCGGCAGGGCGGCGGCAGGGCGGCGGCAGGGC
>QMIH01003782.1:8572-25088 GCA_003987875.1 Clarias batrachus | reverse complement strand
CACCAGCCTCAGAAATCGCAGGTTAACAGCAGCTCAGATCAGAGAGCAGGTCAATGCCACACAGAGTTCTAGCAGCAGACACATCTCTAGAACAACTGTTAAGAGGAGACTGTGTGAATCAGGCCTTCATGGTAGAATATCTGCTAGGAAACCACTGCTAAGGACAGACAACAAGCAGAAGAGACGCGTTTGGGCTAAAGAACACATTTCCCCATAAGGTGTGTCCAAACTTTTGGTCTGTACTATATATATATATATATATATATATATATATCTTGGCAACAAACTGGTGTGCTATAAGAGCAATACGACACTTAGGGATGTGCTCTTACAAGAAAATAAGCTATCTCAATTTTAAAGAAGCTTGAGAATTGCTCTAAATGTACACTTCATTCGCCTTCCCTAATAATAGAAAAGATAGGGTGCTGATTGTACAGTACCACCCAGGAGACAAGTAAAGTAATTTAGCTAGTAGCTTTATTTTCTGAGATTGTTGTATAATAGTATAATCAAAACAAGGGGTAGTGGGATAGTGGAAAGAATAACAAAAGTGAATCATTTTAAACTATTACATTTACTTTCTCAGGACAAAGTGACTTTGCAGTGACCCATTTTTGATGGGACTTCTCAGCCTTACTACAAATTTTCATAATTAGTTTGGCTGGTCTCTGGCCCACTTATCTCTGCATCCCAAATGAGAATATAAAGTCATGCTTTAACATCAGAAGAGAGATTTTTAAAAATAAATGCAAAAATTGTGGTGGTTCTTTTGAAATGCCATCGGCCAAAACACAGTATTGGTGAGGATTTTTTCCCTTGTTATACAAATAATACAGAAAAGGTTTGTGCCAAAGAAGACATTTCTTAAGTTTATGCAACATTGAAGTGCTTCGCTAAAAATTTCAAAAAGAAGATTTTATATATGACTCAAATTCTTACTTAAAGAGTTTTTTGATAAAAGCTTAAATAGCAAAAAATCTGTAGTGTCTGTAACCATGTCAAATACTTGCATTGGTATCATTTTAGAATAATGCACTTTTTCAGGTTTATGTCTTTTCATATGAAATCTTAAATCTAAAAAGGTTCATCTGAAAGACAATTAAGTGCATTCAAAAGATTTGAATGCAAAAGTTATGGAGACGTATATGGAGCTATAAAAGGGCATGAAATTGTATTTATCGAATGTGTTTCTTTGTACCTGATAAAAATATAAATGTGTATGCATGTTTACAAAAAATGAAGCATGAATTGGGAGATAAGTATCATTAAGTATTATGAAAAATGATGTTATATGATTCTGAAATGATCTGAAAATTCACTTTTTCACCTAGGTGAGACACTTTTTAGCACCAATCCAATGTTTTGGCTGCGTGGATCACATTGTCAGATTACCTTAATCATTGGATTTTTCAGTTATATTCATATGAAAACTCTTTGTTCTCCAGTGCTATTAGGCTGCATTTAACTCCAGGAAAAGAATCCCCAATAATAATAATAATAATAATAAAATATTTTTAAATGCATTTCAAGATATTCAGGGACATTTTACAACAAAATAAAATATACAACAACAATAAAAGATAATATAAAGCAAGAATAAAATAAAAGATAAAAACCACAAAGACCTGAAAAAAACTAAACTAAAATATAATATAATAAAATACATAATTTTCAGGAAAATTTTTTACTAGCAGTTAATACTATATGGACTATATGGAGATGTGATATCTCTGTCAAAGTCACTCAACTCCTTATACTTGCCCAAATTGTTCTGCTTCAAACACATCAACCTCAGGAAAAAAGGTTCACTTGCTGCACTTCCAGCCGCCATAGTAACAAGATATTGAAAATTTAGTAACTGTGAGAAGGGCCAAATTGTAATGGCTAGACAACTGGGTCAGAGCAACTCAAAATCATCTGCAGCTGTTGTGGGATGTTACCATGCAGTGGTCAGGACATACCAAATGTGATCCAAGAAAGGAAAAATGGTGAACTGGCGAAGTGAAGCCGTGTCGTATAATAATATCCAATAGAAGAGCTTCCTCAAAAAGGAAAAGGTTCATTCTTAATGACACCAATAGAAAGGTGTCAGCATACATAGGTTATTACTGTGTATAGTAGATGAGTGTATAGTAGTATAGTACAATGTATAGTCTATAGTAGCTTTTAAACAGAAACAGGAAAGCTCATAGAAACTGTCTAATCTTCTTCATAAAATGTAATTAAACCAAGAATTGCCTTTATAAAAAAAAATTACAACAACATCGCATACACATACTATCTGTTAGGTCGGCTTTTCCCTTCAAACATCCTATACTAATTTCAGAGACTAGCGGTGTTAGTTGAAAGAATATGTTAATCAGAACAGAATTATTGACTTATAGATTTTCCAGGGTCTCACAAGAAGCTGGTGTGACACAGGTTCAGGCCCCAATTGCATTTTATATCACAGTGGTTTGGTTTGTTGTCAATACAATGTAATTGTAATCCAGTTTACAAAGTAATGCTTTGTGTCAGTACCATCTCATGCCACTATTTGTTTTCGATGAATCCTGTAACGGGATGTGCAGGTAGCTTTTCGTAGCTTTAATGTGTTGTCTCGTGCCTGCTATCTTACGTAGCATGACTTTTCGTATGACTTCGCACACATATCCTGGTCTCTCTCTCTCTCTCTCTCTCTCACTCTCTCTCTCACACCGTCGCAGGGTGCTAACCCAGTTCCTGGTTTTCCTGTACTGCAAATGTTTGTGGCGAGGTTTGAAGTTTATCTTCAGGAAGGTCACGGGACGATGCGAGCTGCAGCGGATCTGCTACAACAACAAGCCCGGTGCACGCCGCACCCTCAAAATCGGTAACAAATCAAATTACAGCCGCATTCATGTTTCTCACTGAACTGTGGAACCATAAAGCTGCTGCTGGTGAGCAGCATATTCTAACATTTCTTATATTTTCGCAGAATCCTCACTCAAATGTTCCAAAAGTGAGGTGAGTAAATTCATCATATTGTAAAATATAAAAAAAGTTTGTATGTTGTTAGCGTTGAGGAGTAAATTTAGTATATATATAGTATCTAGTAAAAAAAATCTCATAAAAGCTATCCCTCATAGAAGTAAAGTCCCTAAAGATAGAATTTAAAGGTTGCTTGATTATGTAACAACCTTACTAGCAAGCTCATTTCCCTCCTCTCTTCACTTCCAACCACGAATTTTTCGGCATTACCAATATACTCATCACTAGCCTGATTCTCACTGGTTCAAGCCTGTTTTTTTGATTCATGGGGCGGCACGGTGGTGTAGCAGTTATCAATGTGTCCTTGCACCTCCAGGCTTGAGGGTTTGATTTCTGCCCCTGTTTGTGTATGTGGAGTGTGCATGTTCTCCCAGTGCTTGGTGGGTTTCCTCCAGGTACTCCAGTTTCCTCCTACAGCCCAAAGACATACAGAATAAGCTAATTATTGTTTAAAAAAACCCGTAGGGAGTGTGTGCTTGTGTGCCCTGCAATGGATTGACACCCAGTCCTGGGTAGTGGCGTGTACCCCAACCCATAGGATAGGCTTCAGGCCTCAATGACTTTGAACAGGATAAGCGGTATAGAGAATGAGTGAGCAAGTGATTCATAGGTTGCTCAACAAATGGAAAACATTTTTCTGAAACTGGTCCGGTACAGAGACTGGCCTGAAAATAAGAGCCAACAATTAAGGCCTGGCGAACTATTTCTTAAAACGGCATAGAAAAATACTGTACAAGAACGTCTATACCTGTATGTAGAAATGAAGGGTGGATTACGACTTTTTTTTGTTTCTTTTTTTGGATTTATGCCCGATTTTTCCCCCTAATTTTTAGTCGTGTCCAATTCCTCCCCGTCACTAGGGGGCTCCCACATTAAGGCTACTACTACCACTCAGCCGGGAGGGCCGAAGACTATCACGTGTTTCCTCCGAACCACGTGACGCCAGCCGACCGCATCTTTTCGAACTGCTCACTCGCCCCATTGGGGGCGCGTAACACACATGGAGGACAGCGTTATCCACTCCCTCCGTTGCGCGAGCTCACAGACTCGTAGAGCCGTGATTTTTAATGTGGGAGCACTATGTACCTTTCATCCCTCCCCTCTGAGAGCGCTCGGCCAATCAGCACCCGGGATTTGAACTAGCGATCTCCGGATGATAGGGCGAGCGCTTTTACCACTGCGCCACTCGGAGGCGTGGATTACGACTTTTACACAGTACTGATTTATGATAAAACACTTTTCAACTCTCTGTTCAGACTGATCTCAGATCAGATTGCCTGATTAGATGTGCTCTAATATGATAATGTGCATGCTTGATTGGCACTGATCGATCCCGGTTTGGCATTGAAACAGAACTAAAAGGAAAAACACAAACCTATGTACCTTACACAGTGGGGAGTGCCTGTTATTTCTTTTTTTGCCTATAAGTAAACATTTCCGTATTCAACTTAAGATTATTTTAGACTTTGTACTCCATATTATAGGCTGCAAATGTTCGTCCTTGTTTCAAGCCCTGCCGAATGCTGGACAGTAAATGCCATGTTTTGCACTCTGCGTCATCAGCTTCTGCAGAATGCTCTCAGTGCTCACCCAGATGCTGTTGAGAAGACCATAGATGACATCATAGCCCTGAAAAAGATCAACCCCGACACAAATCCACAGTAAGAACACAATTTTAAAGCAATTTTAGAATTGATGATAATACAGACAAATGATGCAAGATAGTTGGAGGCAATTATTCAGAAATGCATTCTGGAAGAAGTCAAGCCTTTGCAACCTCTATTCATTTCTGTTCTTATCACTGAAGTGTGATCGCTAGGCATAAATAGCTCACAAGTTACAGTAGCTATACAAATGAGCTATACTGAACCTATTTGCTATTTAGCTCCTATTACACAGTATGGATCCATTTAAGACTACAGGGGATGTCATACATCGCTTACATAACCCGAGTAGTCATGTACTTAGCATCGTAACTTGGAAAGACTTCTTAAAATTCTTTTATGGTCAGCGTTTTTAAAAATATGACGTCAGAGAGGACTATCTCAGCCCCTGCACTCTCTATGTATATGCTATAAAATAGACGATTACGGTTTTAGTACTGTTCGTACCCTGACAATGCAGCTCCATCATGCTCATGTGGCTGTTTTTTTCCCCCCCAGACTAGCCATCTCTCTGCAAGCGAGCCTTTTCCAGATCGTAGGCTATAGGAACCTGGTGCTAGAGGTGGAGAAGCTGCGCCGGGAGCCGTACGACTGCGAAAATCCAGATCATGAAGAGATGCTTATGAAGGTTCTAATACACAATATTTTTTAAAAACTCATCACAGAAACGACAAACTATCATATCTACTTCTGTTAAGAAGGTTTCTCTAGTACTCATATATTTTCTCTATATACATTTTATTAAAAAAAAAAAGAAAAATAAATAAATAAATAAAACAATAAAATTTACAGAGTTAGAAATCATTTTACTTAAAACCTTGCTGTAGCTTTTGGTGCAGTATGTACACTAACATTGATATCATGTAGTTATATATCATGAAAGGAGTTACCAGTCTTACCAGTACTATTAGCAAAAAAGTGAAGAGAATACACCATGGCGGTGGGCAGTCCTGTAAATCTTGTATGGTTTTCTTTATATCTCAGCTTATTCCACTTAAAAATAGCCTCTGCTAACTAACTGTTCCAGGGTTTAATCATAAATAGAGTAAAATGAAAAGCTAGTGCACTATGTAGGGTGTACAATCCCTTGTTCCACACACTAAGTAATGCCCTTGTTCAGAGGTTACGGTACATACCACATAGGTTCATATCACCGAGTGATACATACAGTATAATTGAGCGTCCCAGTCTCAATGCCTCTTATTTACTCATTATATTAATAATTAGTAATAAAATGATGACTCTTCTCAGGCTTAAACTTGTGTTACTCTTTAGACAGATATTTTTAAAGAACTAAATTAACACCGAAAAGCAAAAACCTTTAGGCTGAAAAATGACAAGATTGCCTAGAAATAAGCTTATATACACATGTATATATAAAATATCTGTTTTAACTTTAATAACATTACATTTATATTTTGGAAAGACTTCTTATTATAATATATACAAATATTAGATGATTGCACAGTGTTATTCAATATAATATACTTTCACTTGCTTATATGTTGTTTTTGCAGTGTAGGTTTTATATCCTTTATAGTGAGCATATAGGTTATAGTGAGCAAATCTACCTACTGTAAATGTGAGTGACATAACGTTCATGATAAATTAAACAACTTGCCTGTAAGAATTTTTTTCTTGTTTAAGAAAACAAGTTCCATCCTATATAGCTTATGAAATATGAACATATTGATTTGGGTTACGCATGATCATAAAGACTTGTATGGAGTCAATTACCCACCTCTTTTATCTAATTTAAAACAAGACTTGAGCGTTGGGACCACCTCCATCTTTCATTGGGTGAAAGAATTAATACAATAAAAATGAATGTATTGCCCAACTTTTTGTATATTTTTCAATGCTTTCCCTTATTCTTAACAAAATCTTTTTTCTCCAAATTAAATATTCAGATTTCAACCTTTATTTGGAACAAAAAAAACACCAAGAATTAAAAGAAGCATACTGCAGAGACCTCGCGCAAAAGGAGGGATGGCACTTCTAAATTTCCTGTATTATTATTGGGCAGCCAATATAAGAGCACTGATGTTCTGGTTAAATAATGACAATCCCCCTGTTTGGACAATTCTGGAGGGGGCTTCAGTTAGCCCCACCTCTCTAATAGCATTATTGTGTTCCAAAATACCATTTGTTCAACCAATCTCTAGTTTGACCTCTAATCCAGTTGTTATACATTCAGTTAAAATTTGGAATCAGGTCAAACTATCGTTTTCCCTTAAAGAGTGATCACAGGCTGCCCCAATTGCTAAAAATTACATGTTTGTTCCATCAATGATGGATAATGCTTTTGAAGTTTGGGCTAGAAAGGGTTTGGTCTCACTGTCTGAACTTTATATTGATGGAAATTTTGCATCCTTCGAACAGTTGGTACAGAAATGCGATATTCCCAAATCACATTTTTATAGATACTTGCAGCTTCGGAACTTTGTGGCATTGAATTCTAATAATTTCCCATCATGCCCTCCATTTTCTCTATTAGATTCAATATTTGAATGTAAATCAGTACAAAAACAAACTATACGCAGGATTTATGAATTACTCAGTATGTATGATTCAACACCTTTAGATTTACTCAGAAATAAGTGGGAGACAGATTTAGATGAACCAATTTCAGAGGAAATCTGGCACGAAATAATACAGGGAATTTTCTCATCATTCATTTGCTTTGGACATGCTGTAATACAATTTAAGATTGTGCATCGTCTACATTGGTCAAAAGTCAGGCTTTCTAAGATCAAAGTTGATATAGATACCACGTGTGATAGATGCAGGGAAGTTTACTTCTATATGTTACTATTATTATTATTATGTTTTTATCTTTTTATGGGCATCTGATTGTTATGGCATCCTTATGTTTGTCTGGTGTTGGGGGGGTGGTGGGTTGGTTTTATGTTCTCTTTTGCTGTGTTTTCTTGTGTTTTCTTTGTATAGTTTGAAAATAAATAAAAAAAACTTTGATCAAAAAGGAAAAATGAACATATTACAGGGTAATAAATGCATTTGAGTGCTAAAATTATGTTTTTAAGATTTTGTCCATACTCCATACCTTTGGCTCTTTGTAAACTCTCCTGTATGTTTCGTTCTCTCATGTGTAGCTGTGGAAGACTTTGCGTCCTGATTCTGCCCTTACTGGACGCATCTCTAAGCAGTGGTGTGAAATTGGCTTCCAAGGCAGTGACCCTAAAACTGACTTTAGAGGCATGGGGTTATTGGGTTTGCAGAACCTACTGTGAGTATAAACTTTTGTCACAGCATAAGTATGAATATAAGTAAACTATTTCTTGACACTAACATAGCAAGACACATAAACCTGAATTACTATAACAGCAGTGATTGGGCAATACACACACTATAATTAAGGAAAACACTTTGGTACAATAATCTATATTGGCATTGATGTACAACACTAAAGGGTCAGAATACCTTAAAATCACATAATTGTTTAATAATAATATTTGATCTGTTTAATTTTCTAACTTTGCTCTGTAAGATGACGGATTCATTCTTTGTTTTATAAAATGTTCTAGCTTTAACTGAAAGTGCTTTTTGAAAGCACAAATTCAATGCTAGATTAGTTGGTGCATTTGTCGTCAAATGACTTTCTCTAGCGCACTGCTCGTTGCTCTCCTTCTCCATCACGTGTGCAGAGTCTACACAGAAATATTGCTGTAATTAGCTTCGGCGGCACCACTGCAATTACGCTTCATCATTTATAATGCAGTTTAATCAGAGGTTGTGTGCCTTTGTCCTGTTTCATTTGTTCTAATAGGTATTTTGCCGAGCACGACAAGGCTGCTGCTCTCCAAATGCTGCACGATTCTCTGCAGCCCAAACACAGGTCAGATCCTCCTCGCTGTCACATGTGTTAGCCTCATGTCTGCACTGTATGCATGTATTTTGTTATTAGTTGTGTACTTTTATTTAACATTCCTTTTATGCAGTGTAAAGATACTATACCAAGACAGACAAGGATAACTACATTTTAGGATAACAAAAATTTCCTGTTCAATTAGGAAGCATTTTATATGTATGAAGCCCCCTGCTGGCTGCAGGCTGAATTACAGATCATATGCTTTAAAGCCTTCCATTTCCCAGAAACGGAAAAAAACTGGTTGGGAATTTAAGAAAAAGAACACATTTATTGCATTTAAGAAGTATGCACTATACAGCCAAAAGTTTATGGACACCTGACCATAACGCCTTTATGTGGGTCTTCCCTCTTTGTGTCCACAAAATTAGAAGCACATGATTGTCTTGGATGTCTCTGAACACCTGTAACAGGGTTTCCCTTCACTGGAGCAAATGGCCCCAAACCCGTTCTGTCCTGAAAACCAGTCCATGAATGTTTTATGAAAACGCGGTTTGATTAGGCTGGTATGAAAGGAGTTGATGGATTGTACACATCCTTGACCTCAACATTCCAAAATAGCCGCATTCCAAAGCCTCTCCAGGAGAAAGAAGGTTCACGCGGTATATGCGTGTGATGGTCAGCTGGTCCACAAACACCTTTTGTATTCAGGAACATCCATCAGCAGTTTTATGTTGCAGACATTATTCATGCATCACCCCGCTGAAATGTCTCAGTCTGCTGATAAATATGCACTGATCTGGATGAGATTTGACAGGTTTTGCATGCTCTGTCACCGCGCATCACACATATCAACACCTTCCTTTTCTGTTTTTCTCATTCATTTTTTTTTTTTCTTTGTTTATTTTTGCCATCGCTTTGTCATGTGCAGGAACATTTCCAAAGAGGAAGCCAGGTACTCCATCTTTTCTCTCTCAGTAAGAATTCCATTTGATCATTTTTATATGAGTCTAAATCTTTCTGTATCTCTTCTCTTCTCTTCTCTTCTCTTCTCTATCTCTTAATCTCACCTCACCGTAAACACAAAGGCATTATGCTCCATTGTAGCAGTGGTTAGTAACAGCGAATGCTTTCTCTT
The DNA here is from genome assembly GCA_003987875.1 of Clarias batrachus. Taxonomy (NCBI): domain Eukaryota; kingdom Metazoa; phylum Chordata; class Actinopteri; order Siluriformes; family Clariidae; genus Clarias; species Clarias batrachus. The sequence goes on along the minus strand of QMIH01003782.1, from coordinate 15,451 downwards.
TTTGCCTGTCTCTTTCAAAGTGCTGTGTATATGTTGTTTTTGTATTTGGATGAATTCTATTGTGGATTTTACGAAGGGTTCATTAAAGGATATGGCCTTGTGGGCATGCTGGATCTTGTTTAACATTTCCGTTTGCCCGCAGTAAGATGAGCAAAGCTGAATGGGAGAAGCAGAAATTCGACAAAGCTATCGGGTGAGTGCAACTCGTCATTGCAACAGTGTTTTCGCCAGAGTTCTGCTTCACTGTAAACCCTGCAGTCTGCACAGTAGCTGTTAGCGCTCTGTCTCTACCCTCGAGGCTTTGTGTGAGGATTTAGAGTGCGGCACTGCAGCCTGTCATCAGCTTTCAACATTCATTAGCACTCGTGTGCACCATGGAGGCTGTGCGGCACACACACACACACACACACACACACACACACACATGCATGCACGCGTGCACATTCGCATTCACATGCTGTACATCGACATCATGTTGGCAGCTATTTTCAAGAGCAGTTAAGAATGAGCCTAGATGAAAATCATAATGATTTGAAATTTCAAAACGTGAAGAATAAGCATAAAAAAAAAACAGAATAAAAAACATTATATTTTCATTTCAAATAAAAGTATTATGGCATCACAAACATACTTATGTTTTAAAAAAAAATTATAATTCAATTCAATTCAGTTTTATTTATATAGCGCTTTTAACAATGGTCATTGTCTTAAAGCAGCTTCACAAAATGAAAAGAAAATTATGGAAATGTGTATGTCCAAGTAAAAATGTGTACAGCTCATAGTGATTGGTTAGATCCCTGATGAGAAGGGCGACAGCGATGGTGCCTAGGAAAACCTTCCTGAGATGGCAATAGGAAGGAACCTTCAGAGGAACCAGACTCAACAGGGAACCCATCCTCATTTGGGTCATAATGGATAACAGGAATTATATAACGACATCATGCACAGGGATGTCTCGGGGGGATGGGGGTGCCTGTATCACTGGGAGCTCAGGAGCAGCATGTGTAGATCCAAACCATCATGAAGCAGAATCCCGCTGGAGCTGGTCCTTCTCTGGATGCCTCAAGACCCTCACATTGTTGGCCTCTGTCTGCTGGAGCTGGCACAAATCTCCAGATGCCTCGGGATGGGTAGAAAAAGAAAGAACAGGTGGAAAAGAATTAGCGTAGTTGCCGTTCAGGATATCAGCAGCACTAGATGAGAGTGTGCATTTAAATGTACTGGAGTATGAGGTTATGGAACGAGTTACGCGTATGCCAGATTAACGAGATGTGTCTGGAGTCTACTTTTAAACTGGTAGACTGTGCCTGAGCCCCGAACACTGGAAAGCTGGAAGGCTATTCCAAAGCCATAAGTCCAGAGTTTTGCTATCTTACGGAACATAGATCTTAAGGTAGCCAGTGCAGGGATGATAATATTGGGGTTATACAGTATGATCATATGTTCTTGATCTAGTGAGAACCCTGGTGGCTGCATTTTGGACTAACTGCTAACTCATAATCAAGCACATACTGTACTATACAAACCGTATCTGTTGTCCTGTAATAGTAGAAACAGAAACAGATGTAAATGAAATTATTACATCTAACATAAATCACGTTTATTATTGGGAATATTGCTGATCACTGATTGGGTATTTAGAAGAATAATTTAAGCGCAGTTCATTCAGTCTATGTACACTTTTACATGGAAAAATCCCCAGTGTTGGTTTAACACTTCCAACTGGACTCATATAAACACTGCTGGGTATTAACTCTAGGTGTTAATTCAACAGTGGGGAATTTGCTGTGTAGTGTAGCGAGAGGATTGAACATGCTCTCTCAATAAACACTCGCTCTCTTTAAACAGCGGTTACTGTATAATGTTCTCTTTAAATCAGTTCAGTTATACAGCGCTTTTAAAAATGGTCACTGTCAGAAAGCAGCTTTACCGAACCAAAAGAAAATTAGGGAATTGATTTTGAAATGAGTATAAAAATAAAACTTCTAAAGGCATCTAAATAGTCACCAAGTCTAGAGACAGTCACTGTTGTTATTTCAAAATTGCAGTGTGGTGATGTGTGGTACTGTACAGTACTGTATGTGTGTCTTAACTTACGTATACAGTACACTGTACAGGGGAAAAAGGCATCACACTCATTAGTGCTGTTTTGAACATTGACCCTACTGAAAAGCTTTGGAATGAATTGGAACGCACACGGCACATCAGGCCTTCTCACCTGATATAACTGATTGACCTCACTAATGCTCTTGTGGCTGAATGGGCACATCTCCACCACCATGTTCCACCATTAATGAAAAAAAAATTGCATTTACAAATTTGGCACACACCCTTATCCAGAGCAACTTACATGTATGTTTTTATTATCATTATTATTATTATTTTTTATCTCATTATACATATGAAAAGAGTCAAGGGCCTTGCTCAGGGGATCAACATGGACAACTTGATAGTCATGAGATTTAAACCTGGAACCTTCCATACCATAGTCACCATGTCTTAACCACTGAGCAGACCCTTAAATCACTAGCAAGTCCTTTCAAAAGACCAACTTTATGCTCATTTCCATGGTTTGGAAATAAGGGTATATTGGTATGTGCACACATACTTTTGGCCATATAGTATACAGATATGTATCCCATATTTGCCCCCAATATATTATCCGACAGTTAATTAATTTTCCTTTTTTTTTTCTTTGTTTTAAAAATAAAGCATAAAAATAATGATCCTGTGCTGCTGTCAATAGAAAAGTATAACCATTATACATTTCCTGGCCAAAAAAAGAGTTGCATGCTCAGATTTCTTTTGACGCCCTTTGCTTTCATTTCAGCACACAATGTGATGGCGAGTTCATGTGTCAAAATGATTCTTCATGCTCCCAGAAACACTACATTTTAGTCCTGGAATATGGCCGTGCCATCAGGGAAGAAACACTCCATTGATGTGATGTCCTGGTCATTCAGTACATTCAGGCCATCAAATCAGATCATATCACTTGTACAGTGGGCGCTATGCATGATGGGAACATTACTTCATGTTCATTCCTTCTTACCCTGACCACATGACCCTTTTCCATTGCTCCTAAATCCCTTGAGGTCTTCATACAAATAAGCTGAGTTTGATGTGTTGTAACACAGATACTCCTTTGCCATCGTTGGCATCAACATCACGGACCTGGCCTACTCCCTGCTGGTGAGCGGATCTCTGAAGACTCATCTGTACAACGTGGCACCTGAGATGCCCAGCCTGATGCACTTCCAGCAGACCTTCTGTACGTCTCAAAATTCACCCCACACTGGACTGAGAGGTTTTTTTGTCCTTGATCAAAACCATTTAGAATGACATTTATGAGCATCTATGAGAGAAAACCCTACATCAATTAGAACAAAGCCAATTTTTATTTTATCATAAACTCATCCACCACTAGCCTTTCTTCTTTTCTTTTCCTCTTTGACAAAATTTATCTATTAGCATAAAGTACTGATCCACTATATAACGGTTTAGTACAATTAGATAAGCTAGTTATGACTATAGTTACATCCAACACTGACATTAACATTTATCCTCCTGTAGGTATTTTTAGCATTTATCCTACTGTAGGTATTTGACAGGTTCTACTGTAAGATTATTTTCCCCTGACGTTATTAAGAAAAAAAAATGATAGAAGTCCTTTGCGTTCAATCCGAAGTTTAGTCTTCAGCTCTTCCATAAGCATCTCACTCTAACGAACACTGTTGATAGTTGAACCCTTTTTTAATGTTCCAAGACTGGCCTTTAAAAATCTCAGAAAACTGTAAGCATCAAGGGACAGTAGCCCTAAACCTAAAGTACTGATAAGACAGTGCAGCCAACAGACGTTTTAATATAACCGGAGTGTGGATCATTTTGACTCCCCTTCGTATTTTGTTTCTATAGTAACATGGTAAAACATGGTATAGTAGATATTCTGTACAAGAGGATATTTAGTTCATTGTTAGTTGTGTCATTTATTATTATTTTCCCTCTCTTCAGGTTATCTGATGCAGGAGTTCCACCGGTTCTGGATCGAGGAGGATCCGTGTGACATCATGGAGTTCAACCGAGTACGCACCAAGTTCCACAGGCGCATCCTGAAGCAGCTGAAAAACCCTGACATGGCACTGTGTCCCCATTTTACCGCCTCTGACCTTCACTTGGTTAACCTGTAGCTTCTCACCTCATCCCTCACCTCTGACCTCGTCCAATGCTTCATTCTGTCTAAGCTTTCTATCATCACTGCCAACTAGATGGAGTTGTTCTTGTTCTCTCTCTCTCTCTCTCTCTCTCTCTCTGTCACACACACACACACACACACACACACACACACAAGGTCAGTATTTATGGCTGTGCTGCGCGCACTGTTAGTTATGTAGTAAGCTCACATCACCAGCATCACTCAAGACCACGGTGATTGTACATGTGCACAACATGATCTCTACTCACTATAACACACCCTCATACGCTCCCTTTTGCAAGTCAGATGTACATAGTGCGCCGGCATCATAAACTGAAGTGTTTTAAAGGTGATCGGATAATGTGAACGTACTGTAGGCTGCTTATAATGATGATGATGATGATGATGGAGCGCCATCCAAATGGACACAGTGAGGGAAAGCCACTGAGGGCTTGTTAGAAAAGCATTGGAACACAGCCTGTTGCAGAGACATCTGAACACAGGACTGACACTGAAATATTTATTGCTTGCTTTTTCATTAGGAAAAATCCACCCTAAATAACTTGCATATTAATCTTGGTGATTAATGGGATCTTGAACGGCATCAAATATTTGTTTTACAACTAAATTATGAGTCAAGTTTATTTGTTTGTTTAAACTTCTTTCATTACCATGTTGTTCTATCCTACAGTACATTACCCATAATGCCATTTGACTAAATGATCTTACGGATGAGGTAGGCTTTAGTTCTTGCTTCATCTCTAATTAGAAAGAGCAATGTTCTTTAGTCTTTTGGTCTGTCGAGTGAACTTTGAACAGTATTGCATTGTCGTTTTATTGACAGCAGTATTATTATATACGAATAAAATATGAGTTCCAAAGGTGAAATTTCGTATTGCGAAGCCATAGGAAATACCGTAATGTAAATGCAGATAATCCGTTCCAGCCATCCAAAAAATATTACCAATATTACCAATTTCTAACGCTAGAATCATGTTTTTGCATATAAAAACAATCAAAATATTTAGAAAAGATATGTTAGTAACATTAAACCTCATTTGACCTTAATTTATGATTCCTCTTGCCACCGGCTGCTCTAAAAACAAAACTGAAAGTGGCTCCCTTTTCTTCTTGCTACCGACCTTGCTAACATTCTTGGGATCCATGGTGCTATGTCTTCACAAAATTATGCACTAAATGGCAAAAAAAAAAGAAAAAGAAAGAAAAAATGTTAACTTGCGTTGCTTGGCTTTCCACTGACGCAAACAAGTTTTGAATGGCTACCAGACGTCTCGTATACCAAAGTGCCGCTGTAGCTCATCACCGTTTGATCATAGATCATGATAGAACCTATGTTTCCAGGACTTTCTTATTAATTCCACCATCAATATCATCATGTTCAATATCATCGTAACTCACTAACTAGACCAGCCAAGTCTCTAGCCATATCTCGTCCAGTGTTTATCCCTAGTGTTCTATCATTTAATCTCTTTCCCTCTCTTTCTCTCTTAGCAAACACAGGATTTTACAGGATGGATTTTTCCTTCCTCTTTTAATCAGATATTCAGTGTCAGGTGTGAGTTACAGAGCTCCCTATTAACCAGTAGGTGGAGCTGTTACTCCAAGTTCAATGTCGCACAGGACGAAGGAGCTATCGGATAAGGAAAATAAAGGATGCTTATTTAGGTTAAAAGAACAGAACCGGTAGCGCACATTCATCCACTTAAAGTGTAATTAGGGTGAGTTGCTCTCATCGATCTCACCATCTGTGATTTTCACATTTTTTTTTACAACAAATATTAACCAGAGTTTCTGCTGCCATGTCGATTAAAAAAAAAAAAAAAAAAATACATTGTTTCTGAGCAGCACATATCATCTGCCAAAATTATTATTGCAAAAAAAAAAAAAAAACTTGCCAAAGTGGTTATAGTGAACATTTTGTGAACATCCTTGTACAGGATTCTTGATGCTTTGGTGTTGATGTAAAGTTATGATTTTTTTTCTTTTTTTTTTAATACACCAAAGCAATAAGCAACATTTGGGAGAGTCTGGATTTATTAATTGACTTGTTTGTTAGCTAGTTTGTCTAGCCATAGTATTTACTCCGCTACTGGTATACACTAATGCGCATAAGTGTCTACTTACTCTTTCAAATATTCTTTCTTTGCAACTTTATTGTGATCCTGATTCTTTCTCTATCTGGCCCCCTAAAACTAGACAGTCACACGGCGTGCATGGTGACTTAGCTTTGCATGTGAGTTTATTTATTTATTTATTTATTTATTGAATTAATTAATTACCACTCTCCTACTCATAACTAACCTGAGTTGCTTAAACCATAAATGTCTACGCACAGTGTTTAGCAGTGTTCAGCCTTTTTAATTCAGGAGTAATGCATTATGTGGTATTTTTAAGCTAAATCAGCCATATAAGTACAGAACATCATTAGGGGTAATAAACTGTAAGGAACTAGAAGCACTTAGCTATACATGCTGCTTAAGATGAATTAGATTTTATCCTGATAATGAAGGGTCATCTGTGTGCATGGCTGAATATTAATCTCTCTGTCTTTCCCTCTCCTTGGATTATTAGATTACCGGAAACTATTTAGTGGCCAAAAGCTTATGTCATGAGATTAACTTGTGCAGTGTAAAGGGTGCTTTTGAAACCATTATCAAAGCTATATA
>QMIH01003781.1:8908-24375 GCA_003987875.1 Clarias batrachus | reverse complement strand
AAAAAAAAAAAAAAAATTACCTCGAGTTCACGTTACAGTCATGTAACACTGAGGGACTGATGGAGCTCCACAGTCTGATCTCCCCGTCACTATCCGATATTTAATTAGAGAAAAAACCTGTAGTGTAACTGTGTGTGTGTGTGTGTGTGTGTGTGTGTTTAAGGAACCTCTGTTCGCTGCGAGAGTGGTCTATGACCTGCTGTTCTTCTTCCTGGTCATCATCATCGTGTTGAATCTGATCTTTGGTGTCATCATCGACACATTTGCTGACCTGAGGAGTGAAAAGCAAAGAAAAGAGGAAGTACTGAAGACCACCTGCTTTATATGTGGTAAGAGCACACACACACACACACACACACACACACACACACACACACACACACACACACACAGTAATGGTGTTTATAGCTTCAGTCTTTAAGAGAGGTTCCTTCATCATTTATAAGCTCTGTGTTAAACCAGGATGAAACTGCATGTGAAATTAGTATTTATTTATACACAGGGTGTGTATATTTCTGTCTGTGTGTGTGTGTGTGTGTGTGCAGGGTTGGAGAGGGATAAGTTTGACAATAAAACAGTGACATTTGAAGAACACATTAAAGAGGAACACAACCTGTGGCACTACCTGTACTTCATCGTGCTGGTGCGAGTGAAAGACTCGACGGAGTACACGGGACCCGAGAGCTACGTCGCTCAGATGATCAAGGTGAGAGGTCGAAAAGGTCGATAAGGTCGATAAGGTCGTCTGCCAAGTGACGTAAATGCCAATGAAATGCCAGAGAAATGCTGAGTAATCACTGGGAGTTCATTTTCAGCCCTGAAAAGGAACCACGTGTGAAAAGCCCCTGAATATTGTGTCGTTCTTTTCCCCCTTCGTGTCTTCCTCGTTCTTCCTGAGACAGGAACACAACCTGGACTGGTTCCCTCGGATGAGAGCGATGTCGCTGGTCAGCAGCGACTCAGAGGGAGAACAGAATGAACTTCGCTCCCTGCAGGACAAACTCGAGTCGACCATGAGACTCGTCACCAACCTGACCAATCAGCTGACAGAGCTCAAAGAACAGGTGTGTGTGTGTGTGTGTGTGTGTGTGTGTGTGTGTGTGTGTTATGCACCGACTGACTTAATAAATGTGAGTTAACGCTGTGTGCATTAGTGTGTGTTTATCCTGATTGTGTGTGTGTTGTGTGTGTAGATGACAGAACAGAGGAAGCATAAGCAGCGGATTGGTCTACTAGGAAACCCCGCCCACCTCAATATTAATCCACAACAACCTGCCTGAGGAGCGGAGACAGAGAGTGTGTGTGTGTGTGTGTGTGTCATAAATCCTGATGCAAACTTATGGGATGATGTTTTATAGAGTAAATGTTTTAATAAGGAGTGTGTGAGAATAAACAGATGAAACGCTCTCGGTTTTTAAACAGGGAAAGTTTGAACACATTTATACGTCATGTGCAGCGGTACTGACCCGCGTGTGTACAGAGCGCGGGCACTGTGCGGTGTTCATCTCCACACCAGGGGTCCGTTCATCGTACGTCGCTACCTCAGTTAGCTGGATGTGATTGTTGTGGATTTGTCCTGATCTTGGACTGTTTCGTTCTTCGAAGCGAATCTCGCGCTTGTTGTCATAGCAACACGTCCGTAAGCTTAAAGCTGCTCGGGAGCAGGTTTATTTCATGTAAACAGGATGGAGGCGCTCGCGCTCCTGGCAGGTTATGATTGGCTGAAATGGCGAGATCACATCTGATTGGTTAAAGAGCATGACTGACTGACGCGGACTGACTCACGTGGGAGAAGAAAAGTATCTTGCATGAATATATGGATGGATGGATTTAAACATAAATACAGTATATGTACACATGTGTGTGTGTGTGTGTGTGTGTGGTCATCATTCGTGTGTTAATCTCCGTGTGTGTGTCTAATCATATGTAACATTCTATCCCCCGATTGCGTTTATATAAGTTATAAGGTGATTTTCTCAAATCTGTCTCAGTCATGTCTTGTCCGTTTATGAGAGAGCGACCGGTTACTGAAGGTGTGAGGATTATACGCAGAGTTTTTCACATTCCTCGTGTATTGTGTGATAGACAGGATCCTTTAGCACAGCATGACAATATACTTCTTACTAGACTTCTTCTTCTACTTCACTTTTACTTGCTCCCATGTTCGCATGAGTCCACTGCTGGCTCTGACATTAAAGATGACAAAAAGAGCAATTAATACATATAGGATTTGAGATACAGTGGAACCTTGGATTACGAGCATAATTTGTTCCGGAAGTGGGCTCGTATTCCAAAAACACTCGTAAACCAAATAGAATTTTCCCATAAAAAATAATGAAAACTCATATTAATTGTTCTACAGCCCAAAACAATAAATACATACAAATAATTAAATAAATATATAAAGTAAAAATAAAACAAATTAACCTGCACTTAACATTTAAAAAAAGTAAAAATAAATCCCGACAGATAAGTGTTTCCGTTTGTGCGCGCACATGTGTATTTGTATGTGTGTGTGGAATTAGCCCCTCGCCTCGTCTTAAACAGTAAAACACCTTACCTTTGAAAAGAATTGCGACAGAGTTTTCTGTTTAAATAAAGCGTTTGTGTGAAGCCAGGGAGAGTGTGTGCACACACATAGAACAGTGAGTAAAGGCGAGGGAGAGTGAGTGTGTTTGTGTGTCAGTGTGTGTGGGGCACAGTGTCAAATTACACGCGCGCCCACAGAAGAGAGAGGGAGATGTTGATTATACCAGTAAGAGACGAGCACTAAAACCCAGCAGGGGACACGATTACCCATAATTCCGCAGCGCAAGAAGGGAAAAATCATTGGCTCAGTTGTGATCACTTGCCGCTCGGTGTCAAAATAAGAATCGCATGCGTGATACCTGATACTCGGCGCTCGCAAACTAATACTTGCTCGGTTTCCGATTAAAAATTTATTAAAAATCTTCGCTCTTCTTGCAGAACACTCGTAAACCAGGTTACTCGCAATCTGAGGTTCCACTGTATACATACACACACATATAAATAAAATAACATATCAAGGAACATATGACACGCGCAGCACTCACGCATTTAATAATTATTTTTATTTTAATTTGTCTTTATTAAAGTTTGAAATTCTCCATAACCCTCTAATAAAAGCTTGTGCTCCGCTTGAGTAATAAACTGAGCTGCTCTTTTGGCATCTCGTCACCCAATCGCAGGGGTTGTGATCAGTGTTTCTACTGTCGATGCATATCGCCTTTAAACAAACACACGCACGCGCAATAATCCTAGACAACTCAATCCAGCGATACTAATCATCAACAACAGGTGTGTCGAAGAAGCGAATTAGCCGCATCGGAATTAGCGCCATGATCTCATCTTAGATCTGTCAATTCATCTTGGATGTGTCAAGGGGCGTACGAGGAGCGGACCCCAGCACCTCGATTATAACATGTTTATAAACTGTAGTGCGTCCTCGCTTCCCAAGTCACTGCTGCTGCTGCTGCTGCTGATGATGATGATGACGACGACGAAGGGTTTGTGAGTCTCTCAGCTTTTCTGGAGCTAAAATGTGAAACGATGACTGAATCACTGATTAAAGTTTGTGTCTCGCTACAGAAGAGCACTGGAGAGTGTGTGGTAGTCGTGCGTGTGTGTGTGTGTGTGTGTGTGATCAACAGGTCACAACCTTTTAAAGTGTTTAAAGAATTGTTCACAGAATTTTTTAGAAATATAATCTTGTCCCTGTTTAGGATTCTTTTGATGCACGGACTTAAAACCTGATTATAAAACTGAAACATTTTCTAATCAAACCAGATTTTTGTTGTGATATTTTCCACAGTTTGTCTAATCTTGTGTTGTATTAGAACAGGAACCTGTCACGAGGACACTGTAATTAATCCTGCCTGAGTTTTGCACTGTTGTTGTTGTTGTTTGTGTCACTTTGTGTTACAGAATGTAAGTGAAATGATCAGTGTGCCGTTATCCACATATTTATACACACGCTGCCTGTGTGCACGAAGCCATGCTGTAAAACACATCGGTACTGTTTGAGGAAAAAGCTTTAAAACACACCATTTAAGATCTTACACTACGTTTTAAAGAACTGAGACGAGTTAAATTTTAATAAGAAATTGTTTATTTTTTTCATGAATGTAAGTCCAGGTAAACATGTTTATTCTCGACATGGACAGGTGTTAATGCTGTCAGGTTTGTGCGTATGGAAAAGAACATCAGTAATGTAGAAAGTGAGAGAGTAACGATGAAGATCAGTGAGGATGATGATTATGAAGATGATGATTAGGGTTGATGAAGAATACAGCCTTTGTGGAAAAGTTCAATAAACAGCTGAGGAATAAACCTGTACACTGCAGTGAGGGTTGCTTTCTCTTTATTGATCTCCTCACAGTTTGTGTCTCTATGGAATGTTTCTCACACACACACACACACTTTTTTCTTTCAGTAAAATGACAGACTGTTTAAACTCCACCAATCGAAGGCTCAGAAACAAATGTGCAAAAATATCAAAATCAACATGTAAAACAATCTCTCTCTTGCTCACACACACACACACACACAGTCATATCACACTGTAATATGTAATAAGTAATGTCTTACTATCAAATATAAACAATACATGATAAATCGTAAACTCAAGATTATTATCTTCTTCATGCAGAGAAAATCACTTTTTGTCCAAAATTAAATCAAATCTCATCTGATGATTTTTTGATTACATGGTAACAGTTTTCATAATCATCTGATTGTTCACTTTAACAGTGGAAAGAATATCAGGCTTAGTTATAAATGTATTTATATCAGTATAGAATCTCACACGAGGCTTTAAATACAGGTTTGTGTTTGGAACCTCGAAGTTTATGATTTTTTCTCCCTTCCACAACAACAAAGTGCAGCATTAATGCTTATAAAAGTGTGAAGTTCAGGAAAATGTAGAAAACCGAGGAAAATGTGTTTCAGCTGCACAAGCTTACTGAGGTGTACATGCAGCATGTGTGTGTACACATCTCACTGTACACACACGCGCACACACACACACAAACGGAGTGTTAACTATAGGACTGGATTCCAGTCATCACTCGTTTAACTGTTAACAAAAAAAATACAAAAAGTAAAAAATCTTCACAGTGTTAAAGAGAGTAATGATGATTATTAAGGAGTAACCAGGTGTGTGTGTGTGTGTGTGTGTGTGTGTGTGTTCTTTCACTGGTGTGCAGGGACGGTGAGCAGCGCCTCCTCAGCCAAGCGAGATACCGCCACATTCTGTTAAAGAACAAAAAGAAAACAGTGTGAAAACCCCAGTGGTGTATTTTTTCTCTCTCACTATAATCAACTCTCATTAGTACACACACACACACACACACACACACACACACACACACACAGTTGTAATATTAAAAACAATTCTTTAGAATATTAACTCATGTCCTGAGCACAGTGTAGAACTGACATGGGAAATTAATCAGGTGCGTGTGAGCAGTGACGATATGAAATCCAGCAGGGGGCGCTGTCTGTCTGTAGATTACTGATTGCGCTGTTAGTGCCAGGTGGACTGTGCACTATGACATTGAGAATGGTGGTGAACTCTAAACTCCACCAGCAGTGTGCTGTAGCTGGACGATCGCTGCAGTCTGAGGACGTTTCATTCACTTCTGTTGAAAGTTGAGCTGAGAAGATCTCCCTCAGACTTCCAGCGTCGCGGCGATCGCCTTTTCCCTGTGTGTTTTCCGCGTGTACTTGGGTTAGTGCAACCTTTGTTTTAGTTTGTTCAATGTTTATGTTGTTTTTATCACCAGCTATTCTGAAAGAGAGACTTTCTGGCTGTGACTTTTTAAATCATCATTCTGTTTTTTAAAAAAAAATACTTTACATCTCTTTAGACACTCTTGGTCCTCCAGCAGAGGATATGAGGGGACACATCAGGCCAGGCACTAAGCGAAGGAGCAAGAGACAGACGATATAACCCGTACCTTCATTCAATCGTCACAGAGAATAAGAAGGAGGAGCTTCTGAGGAGCCACCTTGAGGCCACAGAGTGGAGTATGACAGGCTACGTGAAACACATGGTGAGGAGATTGATGGACTGATTGACAGCGTCTCTGGGTATATCAGCTTAACAAAAAGCCCTGGATCACCAGTAAACAGAAGACACTTCTTAATCAGAAGAAGAGAGCGTTCAAGACTGGGGACAAGGAGGATCTGAAGCGAGTGCAGAGGGAGCGTATGATTAAGATTAAGGACGCTAAGGAGAATGAACATGGAGAGCCAAATGGAGCAGAGTAACCTATGAGAGGTCTGGAGGCAAATGACAAGTATTACTGGTTTTGAATAATCCACTGAACCTCTTCTTTAACACCAGAGTCCCTAGCAGCCGCTCCTTCTCTCTTCAGAGACCGTAACACCTTTTGTCATGTAGATTTATGTAAACAGGGGTGTTGCTATAGAAGCTTCTTCTTGATCTAGCTTTTTTCTTCTTCCACTAGCTTTTCATGACCTGTGATTGGGGCCAAAGCAGCTTCTAAGTAGACAATAGTGAATAGGATAATACAGGCTTCGGCCACGAGAGGCAGCACATGTGAGGTAAACAAAGATGGCTGACGGCTGGACTGTTCAGGAGCGAGTGCTAAGATCACAGCATGCTATGACGTGTGGAAATCCATTGCTCTTGTGCAGAGACGGTGCTGAACAGTGAAAGGGAGGAACAATAAAAAAAAAGTGTCATGCCGATGAGCAAAGGCCAGGTAGCTACGTTGAAATGTAAAGATTTGCCATCATTTTCCGATGTAATAAAGTACATGTACAATTTGTTTCAATGAATTTGTCTTAGAAATATGGACTTTATTATCATTTTTAATGCCTATTTACTTTTCACCCACCCTGTGCGCTGCCTAAGTTTGGACACACTTTCTAATTCAGAGTCGAGCAGAATAATTTAAGTTCTGAATAATAAATACAGAGTACATCCACTCTACTGGTAGATTAGAATTCTGGCGTGTGCAGGAACAGGATTTCCACAGGGACAAAAAACTAAAGAAAAACATGCGTGTGTATCACATTGAACATTTACAAAAACACACTTGCATACTAAATACACTCCTCAGTTTGATGTAAATTCTTCATGCCGCCCATGCAACAGGTTTTGAGGTGTGAGTTTTGGCCGTGTTCGAGTGAGTATCGGTGAGATGCAGAGATTTCAATCACAATACCAGTTAACTGCCCTTAGACCCCCGGGGGGGCGGGGGGGGGGGTGAAAATGTTCTTAAGCTTCAGGGAGTCTTGTGTTGTTAAACATGAGCTCACACACACACGCACACACACACACACACACACACACACACGCATGTGTCAGTGTGGTGTGTTTCTGCAGCATACCTCAGGTTTGTCTCGGTGTGTGTTCACTGCCTCCACATTCAGACACACAGACTCCACTTTACACCCTGAGGTAACAAAGAGAGGAGAATTAGGACTCACCTCGCACACACACACACGCACACGCAGTGAGTTCCCTTTAGGTCACAGAATTGTTATGCTCGCTAGTGTTTAATTATTGTTTAGATTTTAGAGATTGTCTTTAACATTTATAAACAAATAAAGAACTGAATGAGTGAAAAAAACCTGGTGTGAAAGCAGCCTTCACTTGATTATTTTTTCTGATACCAGTGTGTGTGTGTGTGTGTGTGTGTGTTAATATTCTTACCATAGGCCACAGGTGTGAGTTTCAGTGCAGTGTGTAAGGGACATTTCAGATACGGCAGCTCGTCTAAAACACAAAGAGAAATTCTGAGACTTTAGTCCGATTCACTGAGCAGCAGAACCGTGCAGGTCACGTTTACACCTGGGGGAAGAGCAGCATCTACAACATCACTCACTCACTCACATCATCTATACCACTTAATCCTGGATTCAGGGTCATGGGGGCGGAGCCTATCTCAGGAGACTTGGGGGACAAGGCAGGGTACATCCTGGACAGGGTGCCAGTCCATCGCAGGGCTCACTCACACACTCACACACACTCACACACTCACTCACACACTCACTCACACACTCACTCACACACTCACTCACACACTCACTCACACACTCACTCACACACTCACTCACACACTCACACACTCATTCATTCATACACTCACTCATTCACATACTACAGGCAATTTAGGAATGCCAGGTAGCCCAACCTACATGTCTTTGTACTGTGGGAGGAAACCAGAGAACCTGGAGGAAACCCACCAAGCACAGGGAGAACATGCAAACTCCATGCACACAGAGACGGGAATCGAACCCGGACCCTGGAGGTGCAAGGCCACGGTCATCTACAATATTATTTATCATCTTATTATCTTGTCTTATGAATGTGATGTTTCCAAGAGATTTTTCTTTCCCACCTGCACTTTTGTCCAGGAAGTAGGCGAGGAGGCAGCGCATGACGGCCTGATGACAGATCACCAGAACATTCTCCTGCCTCTCCAGCTCCATAATCACAGGCTCCAGACGCTGCACCAGATCCTCATATGACTACACACACACACACACACACACACACACACACAAAAACATACTTTTCTTTGAGTCTTACAGTCATGTTTGAGAAAGAGTAGATTGTGTTTGTGACGAGGTGTTTAGGACCCTGCGGAGGAAACACTGTACCTCTCCTTTAGGGTAGCGATATCGAAACTTATCCTGATCTCGCAGTGCAAATTCCAGAGGATAATGTTCCTGAATCTCCTCATACGTCATCTCCTCACACACGCCCTACACACACACACACACACACACACACACACACACACACACACACACACACACACAGCACTGGTTAGGGCTGATTTATACTTTTACTCTGTGTGCATTTGTGTGAGTCTTCATACTTGAACTTCATGCACGAGTGTGTCCACTAGAGGGCGCCTCACAGAATAATGATGAAAAACTGATTTTAATTTAATTACACCGCTGTACTTTACATCACTTGCAGCGTGTTTTTACCGAGAGCCGTGAGAGTTTAGAAACTAATAGTGTTTCACACACACTCACACACACTCACAGCATCTATCTCATTGAGAGCTTTCCACTGTTCGTATGGAACCCCGAGTGCCTCTGCAGTCTGGATGGTTCTCTTCATTTGACTCGTCCACACTTTCAGATCCTTTATGTTCTGTTCCTGAATGAATTTCCCCAAACACCCTGCGAACTGGGAGAGAGAGAGAGAGAGAGATGTGGGTGAGTAATGTAAGGACACAACACACAATAAAATCATTGTACAAATCACAAATCTATACATCTGAACTTATGGAACTTCTGGGTTATTTCCCATCATCCTGAGGGGCAAATGAGATGGTTACCATGACTACAGTGGAAGCCACATCATTACGTCTAATGAGACGAGATCAGATTAACATCAGTCTGATTCCACTTTCTGTGAACTAAATCTGAGACTAAAACAATTAAAATCCATCAACTGTAACCCACATTACTCTCACCGACCAATCACTGATCACTATGTGTGTGTGTGTGTGTGTGTGTGTGTGTGTGCGTGCGTGCGTGCAAAACTCACTGCCAGCTTCCTCAAAAATGTAATTCTGACCCGAACCCTCCACCGTCACAACCGGCTGTTTTGTTATTCTGCTACAAACATGCAATAGTAGGGGAACTATGATGGAACAATGATAATAATAATAATAATAATAATAATGATGATGAACACCTGCTTGCCACGGGTGGACAGGCCTGAATCGCCCCCGATACGCCCCCAGAGGTTGAGCTCGCTCTCGCCGTGGCGACAGAGGTAGATGGAGCGAGGAGTGATGTGAATATTCATCAGGTAATACACGATGCGGCTCTGAATGTGGTCCATCACACGGTTTACTGAGTACCGCATCCCCACATCCATCACCTTAATGTAGGACAGGTCTCTGTGACACACACACACACACACACCTCAGCAATACAAAAAGACCTTCACCATCACCAAGTCAAATAGTCAAGTCAAGTCGGCTTTTATTGTCTTCTCAGCCGTACACAGTTCAGTACACGATGAAATGAAACAACGTTCCTCCAGGACCAACGTGCTACAAACATCAACTAACAACATACATTAACAGACACTAACTAGCTAAGAACATTATTAACTGACTAGCTGAGACAGCTTTAACGGTCTAAACATTTTTTTAAATTCTCTAGAAGAGAGAAGAAAGTGAAGATGTGAAAGTGTTGAGGTTATTAATGAGATGAAGGTGAGGAAGTTCTGACCGGTCCAGTGTCTCGTCCAGCGGCTCGTACAGGTTCTCATAGCATTTAATCCTCTTCATAAAGTCCTGCACCGCCTCCTCAGTGTTACAGTCAATATAATCAGGACTGTTCAACTTCACCTGCTGCTCTCACACACACACACACACACAATTCATTTTTATTTATTTTTTTACTTATTAAGAAGTAAAGGCGTCTCTTTAACACATGATCTTACCACAATATTCTGAGCAATAACCGCTGGATCGTCACACACAGACTCAACGAAAAACACCTGTAACACACACACACACACACTACATGAAATAACGGTGTGTTAATATCCAGGACGAGTGTAAACACCTCACTGTGGCGTTCTGTAATCAGGGTTCAGTTGTTTCACCTTGTAGCCATTTTGTTCAGCGAATCTCAAGATCATTTTCCTCCTCTCTCTCGTGGTGTTCGTGGCATCAAACACCTGCAATGTAACGAGTAATAAACACATCAAAGCTATTCAGCTCATCAATTTCACACTTCCGGCTCCGTAAAAATACTAATCTGTAGATTTACACTGTGTTTATTTCACTCACAGCTA
The DNA here is from genome assembly GCA_003987875.1 of Clarias batrachus. Taxonomy (NCBI): domain Eukaryota; kingdom Metazoa; phylum Chordata; class Actinopteri; order Siluriformes; family Clariidae; genus Clarias; species Clarias batrachus. The sequence goes on along the minus strand of QMIH01003781.1, from coordinate 13,550 downwards.
CGTGTCCTCCGTCCACACTGAGGAACTGTCTCACATCGTTCAGCGCTGCCAGGGCACACTGTCTGTAACACACACACACACACACACACACACACACACACGCACAGTTACCAAACATACCACAAATTATTGAACACCTCACACACACACACACACACACAAACAATCACAGATCGGTGACGTCATCTTACTTCCTGATCTTCAGTCCCTCTTCATTATCAGGACGAAAAAACTCAAAGTTCCTGTAGACCTTCATACACTCCCTCCGGTACTGTCCAACATTAAACTCTACACACACACACACACACACACACACACACACACAAATTAAAAATATTAAAACAGTAATTACTACCAAAGTTATAATGCTGTTTTCGCATTTAGAGTGGAATGGCAGATGATACATGTTTTCGTTTGTGTGTGCGTGCGTGCGTGTGTGTGTATAAATATAGATGTCAAGAGTCAGAGATGGACCTTGTGAACTCTGGTTACTTTAGAAGAGCTGTAAGTACCTTTAGTCTGAACACCGATCCAGTTGAGGTATCGAGTGAGTTTTTTAGAGATGTAGGTTTTTCCTCTAGCTGGCAACCCCACAGTCACTATGAGGGTGGGACAGTTAGTCATGCATACTGGGGGAGAGGGGCGGGGAGAAGGAGGGGCGGGGAGAAGGAGGGGCGGGGAGAAGGAGGGGCGGGGAGAAGGAGGGGCGGGGAGAAGGAGGGGCGGGGAGAAGGAGGGGCGGGGAGAAGGAGGGGCGGGGAGAAGGAGGGGCGGGGAGAAGGGTGGGCGGGGTATGGAGAAAAGTATGGTTAGAACCGGTGTAAATAAATGCAAACAGCTTTAATCACTCTGGTGTTTGCGTGTGTATTTACACTGAAACACGGACAACATCGGACACACACAGGCTCACACACACAAACACATGAAAATTGTAATTTCATCTAAATCCTACACACACTTGATGACTCGTTCTTGGGATACTACATGAATCACAGACACACGCACACACACACACACACACACACACTACAAGAATATAAGAGGAGGTTGGACTGAGAAGAGGGGAGGCATTTCTGAGTCTGTACAGAAATGTGTTTACACGGTGCTCCAGAATCCATAACACACCACGACACTCTCAACAGCCCTGAGGTGAGTTTCATTCACACCTGGCACTGTGTGTGTGTGTGTGTGTGTGTGTGTGTGTGTGTGTGTGTGTGTTCTGTGTATTCAGATCACAAGATCCCTGAGACACTTTGAACACTCGCACTCAGATAAACTTCTTCTGTAAAAATGATCATAAAAGAGCTTCACAGGTTTGGGACGTTGAACCGCGGCGCAGGTTAAAGTCAGGAGTGAGCAGAAACACACCTGAGCAGGATTAATGGACACGAGTGTGGAGACTCATCAGTGACCGAGTCTCTGGATCTGACTCTTCAGTCTGCTGTGGGACTTTAATTATAAACAATCCATCTCACACCTCAGCTTCCAAAGAACAGCTTCACCTAAACCAGGGGTCTCAAACTCAGTTCCTGGAGGGTCGCAGCCCCACAGAGTTTTGTTCCAACCATAATTAAAAACACCTGATCCAACTAAACAAGTCATTAAGGCTTATTTGAAAACTACATGGTATGTATGTTGGAGCAGGGTTGGAACAAAACTCTTGAGTTTGAGACCCCTGAACTAAACTAACCGCTGGTCTGTAACGACCAATCAGTGATCAGCGCAGCTCCCACAGACCAATCAGTGATCAGCATTATCAAGGAAAACTCGCTGATCGGCACTTAATATGCAAAGTAGTGTATGACGTAATCTGATTACTTTTTGCGCATGCGTTACGCAGGTGGCATGCACGCGAGAGCTGAAGCGGCGCTTTGAAGCTGATTGCATCACACGCTGCAGGGCCTCCTGTAAGCGCGCGCCTGTTTACGCTCCAGGTCAACGTCTCACACACACACACACAAGCACGCACGCACTCACATATATACACACACACACACTTTATATGGGCGCATGTGTCTGTGTGCGTCTACAAAATAAAGAGAGCTGTTAAACCGCGGTGATTATCGGTGATGTACACTCACCTCTCCTGTGAGAAATGCGCGCCCCCGACACTCCGCTCCTGCGCGGCATCCAGGTCTTATGCAGAGGGTTCTGCGCGAGCTCCCGGGGCAGAGCGACCGGCGCGAGCACAACGTCCTGAACCGAAGTCATGGCTGTGCAGCGCACGCGCCTCTCTGGGTCTGAATGCGAACACGGGTCCGCGCTTTATGTCACATCAGCTGAGGGACAGCGCGAGGCTCTCTAATACCGTAATACCGGGAACCACCGCGCACGCAAAACTCTCTCTCTCTCTGTGAATCCATACAGTGCTGCCCAAAAGGGAAAAGTTATTAAATGACACATTTATATTAAATTAAATACAGATACAAATATGTACAAATATTGGTAAGATTAAAAAGAAATATATATATATATTTAAATATATATATATATAATTATAATAATAGACTAGACTAAAATAACACTGCTACTACTACTAGTACTAATAATAGTTATTTTGAGAATGATGGATTAATGCCAAATAACCCTACTGACCCAGTAAATGTATTATGACGTCACAATTTACACTGAATTAAAGTTCTACTGAGTCAGTGACGCACAGGGTAGAGTAATACCTGTGCATTCAACATTTCATTATAATGTTTTTTACATATTGGACTTAAGTATGTTAAGTAATGTTCTAATTTTCGGAGAAACTTTTTTTGGTTTTCTTTAGCTGTAAGCTATAATCATAAACATTTAAAGAAATAAACATGAATGATTCTATATAATATATGAGTTTCATTTTTTAAGTTGAATTAATGAAATAAATAAACTTTTCAATGATATCCTAATTTATTAAGATGCACCTGTGCGCGCACGCACACACACACACACACACACACACACACATACATACATACACCAAAGTTTGATAAAACGTATATTTATATAGCGTTTTTTTTTTTACACACTGCTCATTGTTACACTGCGGCCTGTACCTGCTCATGAATTAAAACAAAGTTTAACCTCAATTTATTCAGCCAGAATATCGAACATTGTACAAATCAGACATGTTTCCTGAATTTGTAAATTAATGTTTATTATATGGAGCCATTGGAGCGTATATAATAAACCCAAACAAATCACTGATAAATAAAAAAAAATAAAAGAAAGAAGGATTAAGGAATAGAAATGTACACAGCTCGAATAAACACATGAAATATTGTTTACCGACGGGTGTTGCAATACCGCCACCTCTTGGACTCTCAGGGGATTATTATTGTTTAAATTATTATTAAATTTCAATAATAGTTATAAAAGGTTAATAACCTCTGTAGCAATTTACTTATAGGTCCACAGATAAACAAATATTATATGTACTAATTACGTAGGTATGATGACTATTACACGTCCTGTTGATTATTCTTCTCATTGTTGTTTGGATGTTATTGTTGTAGATGTAGCTGTATGAGCTGTGAGTAAGGAACTGAAACTCAGTAAAATGTTTACAATATTATCATTTTCGATCAGAAAACGTTATTTTATTATTAAACTTAAACTTTTTAATAAGTAGGACACACACACACACACACACACACACACACACAGGTCGGTTTGAGTCTACCGTAAACCCGCTGTTAGATGAGCGCAAGTTTGAGTGAGAAAAACATGTTCACATGTCGGGCACGTGGGCGGCGAATGTTGGTCATCCAACATCCAATCAGAGCGCACGTCCTTGTAGCTCCCAACCAATTGCAACCCGGACGGAATGCACGAGGAGGCGTGAGCAGCACACAGTACACACCGTGCAGTAACCGGAAGTCTGGTGCTTTTCGGAGAAAAAACAAACAAACTCAGGAACAGAAACGGAGTGTTCAGACTGTACAATTAATACTAAATGTGTTACTAATGCGCAGTAATATTTATGTAGCGTTATGACGGACTCTGCAGTTAAATAAACATCCTATTAAACCTGCAGATTTTTTGTGATGTAAAAAAAGTGTAAGGAAGATAAATCCACAACTAGTGTGGTATAACACTCAGCACCGTTTATGTAAAAACTACTTTATTAAATATACATAAACGTATATTAACCTGAATGAATAAGTGTGAAAACAGAAATAGATTCTGCCCTATTTCTGTGTGCACACATAGCCGTATATTAATCTAAATGTACAGTATATTTTTATTTGACTATTCAAGATAGTGAACATTTACATTTGGAGCCCCAGCTGAAGCAAGATCTAAATCCTGTTAATACCTGTGGAATGACTAGAAGAGGACTGAGACCTATCTGAAAGATCTGCCACTGCAAAACCCATGCTAAAACTCATGCAAGAAAAAAATAATTAAAAAAAATAATAATAAAATGGTGGATTGTTTATGCTGGGTCGGAACTCTGGGTTATTTTGGGTACTTTAAACACACTGTTGGGTTGCTGTAACGGGTTCGACCCTTTGTTGCACGGGCGGCACCATGAAACACMGACACGAGGCRAGABCTTAAGGGAAAAGGGTAATTTATTAGGGATAAATAAGGGAAGGAAATGGTAAAAGGAGGGAGGACGGAAAGAAAGGGTAGGGATGAAGTGTGCACGTGC